>KK902747.1:17436-47272 GCA_000696445.1 Aquilaria agallochum | reverse complement strand
TGAAAACGAAAGCAGGGGCAACGATTCTGGGCAGCAATGGAAGAGGAGATGAGTGGCGGAGCAAGGACTAGTGGTAATGTTTTTTGCAGCCGAGTATGGATGGAGGTGGAGCTAGCGGTTGAGGGTGGGCCATTTTGATGGTTGGGAACGGCTGGATTGGAAGGTGGGAGGGCGAAGTAGGGCCCTAAACGAACCAAAGGAACACAAACAGGCCATGTTTATGTTCGTTCCTTTAACTTTAAACGAACATGAACATGAACACGAATAATAAACGAATGCAGCTTCACTGTTCGTGTTCGTTCGTTTATTAATAAACGAACACAAACACGAACACGAACACGAACAATTAAACCTGATAACTACCACCAATCTAAATTGGAACGAGTCTAGCAATGGCCAACAGGGCAATAGGTGATGGCGAGAGAAATTATGGGTTATGGCAATGGAGCTCAGTTTGGTGCTGTAGCAGATTCACGCTATGAGAAAAATGATTGATTATATTTGGGGAAAAAAAAACAATATATTAATTAGGGAAATATTGGAGCATAATCACATGAGTGAAGTAGATAGACACTAATAAAAATACATGATATATAAAACATATATAATAATAAATGTACAACTAATATATAAATAAACAAATAAATCAATATAAATGAACAAATAAATAGATAAACATAAACGAACAATAACCGAACGGTTCATGAACGTAAATGAACGAACGGGACCTTGTTCGTGTTCGTTCGTTTAACTAATCGAACAGAAAAATATGTTCGTGTTTGTTCGTTTAACTAAATAAACGAACATAAACGAACTCTTACCGAACAGTTCATCGAATGTTCTGTTCGTTTACACCCTTAGGGCGAAGCGCTAATTAAGGTAAGGGAAAGGCGAAGCAAAACATGATTGCCATAGGAGAAAAAATAAAATCTACAATTACTTTTGCGGTTAATGTGTTCTATTTTTCAAAAATCCACTTTTCTCTATTTTTTTTTCATGTACGACAAATCTCGACAAATCTCATTCGACTACTAATACTCACTATCTATCCTTAATAATCTCTTAGGTAATATCTTTTTGGAAAATAATTAAGTTCTTATCCACTTTTTAGATTACTTAGGCTAAAAAGAATAGAGAATTAACAAAAAAAATACTTTTTTACAAGAATTATTTCCAAAATGTTTTTCGAGCCTTTTTAAAAAGAAATCTTTAATAAGTATACAATTCAGGTAAATTAATCACTCTATTTAAAACTAAATGCATTTAATGTATTATCAATAATCCCATGAACTCACCTTTAACTTGAGATTATAAATATTTGTTGCCTATGTATTTAAAATTTGTTTATGTAAATACAATAAGTATTTTCCCAGTACTGTGTCTGTGTACAACTCTTGTGGATACTACTATGTTTCTCTTTTATGTTTCATTTTTTATAGTAATTCGTTATGATTCATTTTTAAAATAATGAACTAGCAAATTAAGAAAGCTAATAATGAAAAACAAATGAAACTCAATCTCTTTTTGAAATACCCAAAGGAACATATTCAACCACTTTTAATTGGGGGATGTTCACTTAAACCGAATACTATTGCATTAGATCTTTTAATAATTCACTTCTAAAACAAATAAACAAATAAGGATTTATGATTGTTGTCCCAAGTGCAACCAAAAGGAGGTGAATTGGTTGGTTTAAATTTTTTTTCTCAAAATAATTCTTTGTTGCCTTCAGTCAAGAAATAAATAAAAGAGCTTATGTGAACTTGCACAACTCAGAAAACTCTATACACAAATGTCCTAGAATTTGTTTTGAAAATATGCTCTGAACAAACTAAAGAAAGGGCAACAAATGTTTGATAATCAATGAACCGAAAAATACAAAGTAGACAAGAAATGGAAGAAAAGAATAGAGGAGTTTGGACACCAAGATTTTTATAGAGGTTCGGTCTCTCCTCTCGAGAGCCTACTCTTCTCTTTAAGTTCACCACTTGAGAGTTTTCTTCTCCACTAAGAATCACAAAAGTACACAAGAGCGCACACTCCTTTAGTAGACTCTCTACCACAATTACTCACTAGTTTTCATAGAAGCTAACTATAAACCTTACCAACACCTTTTCCCTCACTAGTTTCCCAAGAGGCTAAATAGAAACCTCACCAACTTAATGTCAACAAATGATGTTTACAAAGTTATAAAGTGGTAAAAACAATAGAAGCACTCAAAGCTAGATAAACAAGTGATAGCTCAATTTCTTGGCAATTCTCAAACTTAAGCTCTAGCTCTTTGAAGATGAAATTTGTTTTCTAGTTTCCAAAAATTCTTCCCAAAGTGTTTCTCCATGTTTTTATAAATATTTAGGAGCCAAAGAGACGTTGAAATCTTGCTGGAGATGTCTTGAAAAGCTCCTGAAAAACTGGTGACCGTTACTCTGTTTTTAATGCAAGAAAAGGCTTCAGATTTCGTGTTAAGTTTTGGGTTTAATACGTTAAACTCAATTTCGTCCTTCAACAGTCAAAAACAGCTAGAGACAGTTCAATAAATGCTTTACAAGTCTGTCCAGGTGTTGTCCTTTGATTCATCAAAGTCATATTTCAAATTTGGATTGAAATCGCATTAGCCGAAGATTTTGGGCGGAAGTATTTAGCTTCACGATTAACAGGTTAAACTCAGAGTTTAACCTGTTACCTAATGTCTCAGAAAAAACTAGTAGCTTCAGATTTTGAATTAAAGCATTTTAACGCATTAAAACATACACTTTGGAGCTGGGTAAACATAGGTGATAAAAAGACATGTTAAACTATTTTTTAATGGATTAAACATGGAATAACTTAGAAAAATTTGTCATTTGGAAATCAAACTTGATTCAAACATTAACATATTTTATGACCTACAAACCTCTCTTCAAAAACAAGTTCCCTCAATAAACTTAAAGTATATTTTTGGAAATAACACTTGAAATACTTTGAAATTAAGCACAAGTTTAACAAATTTTATTTTGACCAAATGAAGTGAGATTAAGCACACTAAAACAATACACTTGTCATCATCAAAATTAAACATTTGCTTAGAACAAATCCAACAATGATTAATGCAATACAATGTCATCAAATAAATATTCTAAATTAATCTATAATTAGATCAAATTTTCAGAATTTAATCTAATAACTAATTTCATTGTCCGAAAAAACCCAAATTTAACTAGTGATTAACTAGTTCGTAAACAGTTATACATCGACCATGATAATACTACATTATTATTATTATTATTAGAAGCAAGACAAATGTATGGACAAGCAAACAATTTTTATTTAACGGCAAAAACAAATTTTATTAAAAATTTACTAGCTTCTTAAGTTTATTAAGATAAGTTGTCGAAAGGATTAGCTTAACAGAGAAGTAAGCCGTTCAAGTATTAAACTAGAATTATTTCTTTATAAAGTGTTCCTTTTTTGTCGAACTAATCAATAATTCAAAACTTACTTGCATAAAAAGTGATTATTTGCTTAAATTATAGAATTATTGGAACTTTATACTTTAAAAGTTGGGGAAAGTTTCAAAAGCCTTGTGGTTTGAAGCAACCTTCATTTATTCTCCTATATATTGAGAAACTTACACTTACGGACTTACCCCCTCACAAAGCTTTGTTAAGCTCTTCATTTACTTGATTCATTCCTAGTATTTTCTGTCATTTAAAAAACCCTTTATTGATAAATTTGGTTGAAAAAGGGAAGAATCGAATCGTTACAGAGCAGATTGATATATTTTTTTTCTGTACTCACGGGCTGTTACAGACCATAGTAATAATTAACGTAGTACTCTGTTTTCGAAGGGAAACGAACTCTTTTCTTCATCTAAGGAATACGAACGACAAGAAGAACTCGGCAAAAATGGCGCTGCAATGGATGATTCTGACATATGTAGTCACAACAGAGGCTGTGTTAGCTCTTCTCCTCACCCTTCCCACGCCCAAATTGTGGAAGCACCGTTTGGTCTCCCTCATCTCTCTCATTCTCCAGCCCGCTCTCTTCACTGTCCCATTCACAGTTTCACCACATTCCAGCTCTTAAATCTTTACTAGAAGAATGAGTACCGATTGATGTGTACTTTCGTGACATGTACTGCTGTTGAAAGGGACCGATACGAGAAAGCTATCTTCAAAACACATTGAAGCGTAGTAGTCTGTGCATCTGCATGCCCATTGTACAGGTAACTCTCTGGAATATTTTTTAAAACTGTTTTATGAAGCTTGTAGATTATAATGTTCACGTGATGTGGTTATGATGTTTGTGTAGGTACCTTTTTAGCATCTGCAAGTATAACAGAGAAATTCAGAGGCTAGAGGAACTGGAGAAGAGATACGAGGAACGATGGTCTGGCAATGGTTTTGAAGGCAACACTTTCATCACAGAATCCTTAATTAGTTTGCAGTTTTTTTTTCGTGCTTCTTCAAATGTTCGAAACCTTCACCCAATAATTGACGTAGCAGACTAAGAATCAAGGACTTTACTGATCGGAATTTGAACAATTTCTAATAAAACATGACAAATTTCATTTTAATTAGTTCACCACCATTTAAAGGCTGATTTTGATGGTTTCCGTTATGATCTTGTTGGCTAATTACTCGGCGCACCATGGATTCTGCCCCCACCATCGTCGGCTCTCCACCAGCAGGTGCACAACGGTGGCCGGAGCTCAAGACCATAATTTCGAAGCATCGAAGATTTGATGCTTCATCAGTAAATTGTTGCTCTATTTCTTCTTCCAGTAGCAAAGTGGTCCCCGTAGGCTGCAACAATGTCGGTGGCATAAGTGAGCTTCCCTGAGTGGCTAGTGGCAGAAACGGTGGTGATAAGAGGTTTAATAGATTTAGGGGTGAAAATGGGTCAGGTTGAGTCTGAGCCCATTAGGCTACTCCAGTGCATTTCCCCCTCTAAGTCAGAATAAATATGTTTTCGAACCCTCTCCCTTCACTATTTAGTACTATCCGGGTTTGAGTTTGAATCGTTAGAGCCCAATTTTTTTAAGCTCGAGCTCAACTCGAGAAAGGCTCGAGATCAACTTGAAAGCCTACCAGACTCAAATGACACATAAATCTTTAGTACCCTAACTATAACTTAAATGAAAGATGGGGGCTGAATATGTAATTTTTCTTACAAAGATAACCAGTAAGGGAAAATTAGAGAATGTATCACAAACTTTCTAATTGTTTTATGTTTTACATTGAGTTTTTTTATTCCACAAATAAGGCATCATATTTCTTCCTTCGACAATAAAGTCACCGTAGTCCATCCTTGAGCTACCTATTTAGGTCTTTGGCATCTACTTGGAATGTTAGCAGCAACGTCCTTGATCTTGGTGGGGTTATCATCGGCAGACCTTTAGGTGGGGCTATCATTGCCAGACCTTGGATGGGGCTATTGCGGCGGTGATTGTCGTCAATCTTGGGGCTATTGTTGTTGTTGATCATTGTCGTGCTCTGATGCGACTAGCTGACAGCTGATTGGGTGGGTGGGTGCAATCGTTTGGTAAGTGTTGTCATTTGCAAAACTAGGGGCAACGATTGGGGGTGGTTGCTGGTGTGCCGTTGAACCTTGAGGCGTCGGGTGGGCAAGGCAGGATGCGCGATCTTTGGGTAGTTCTTGGTTGGCAACATCGTTGTCAAATGTGGTGGTTGGTTGTGGGTGGGAATGGGATTTAGGCAGTGGGCTTGGGGGAGTAAGGAAGTAGTAAGGGCATGCTAGGAGAGAAATAAAGGTAAGGCCTATTAGGCCCGCGAGCTCATAGGGTCAAATATGTTCAAGCTCAAGCTCAGCCTCTTTTAGAGTTCGAGCCTATTTTTTGGCTTGAGCTCGAGCTCGAGCTCAAGCTCAAATAAGCATGACTCGAAATGCCTCAATTGAAGTTCGACCCCAAGTTACCCGAAAAAAGTCCGACACCTTTTCACCTCTAAATAGATTATATCAATTACAACCAATTGTGGCTGATGGAGTTTCATAGCTGCCTTCACTGGGGTCAACTAGAGAGGAAGAGTGGCACGTAGAAAGTGAAAGTGACTTGATTCTATGGAACTCAATGGCCACCAATGACTACGAAAGTTGGTATTGATGATTGATTATTGCGAGTTGGGGTTAAAAACAGAGATGGAGAGTGTCTTAAGGATGGAATACTGGCGGAGCCAATGGACGCAGAGGCACGTAGCAAATACATGATGTTTTTATTGAGAGCGAGGAATGATTTGTAAGGGGAAGAGGAGAGTGTTTTGGAGGCGATATCAGTAGAGCCTGACAACTCGTACTACACCGTCGAATACGCCAATTTTTTATGGACCGTCGGCGGTGAGAAGATGTGTTTCCCTCTAGGCTCTCAAGATATAGCTAAGCAAGAAAAGCCTTAAAAGTATAGAGAATCAAAGTTTATGCTTAAGAGTCCAGACAAAATACTCCCCGCTATCATTTTGTCATGGGTCCCACCCATTAAATGGAGAGCCCAACAGAGCTTGGCCAGAGGGGGTAATTGTAGGTTTCTCAATATGTAGGGGGATAAGTGTAGGTTGCATCATACCATAGGAGTTTTTGAAACTTTCCCTTAAAAGTTCAAAAAGTACTTTTAAAATAATTACTTGTGGGGCGATATGTTTGTGTTCCTCGTGAGGCTCATCCATTACTAAAGGAGGAACATCAGATATGTTAACGCTGTCGCTATGAAGCTCTTATCTTTGCAGATGTTGTCTTTAGGTCTAACCCGCATATTTTGGCCAAGGCATTTCAAGTAGACTTTGAATGTGATCGCTGCCATGCAATCCAAGTTCCAGATCCAACAAAAAAAAAACATGCGGATAATAAGCCCTTCTTTTACTTAATGGATTGTTGTGCTATATCTACGTAATTCATTTTATTCTTCTAATCATTTTGATGTGTTATAGTTTTGCATTAGCACTTTAAAGACAAATAATGATAATTTATAATAGCTTTTGTTGCACCTATAAGGGGTAGGAATATTCCAAACTAATGCTAGTTTTAAGAGCTTGTTCACACCAGTAATAAACAGAACTGTTATTTGGAAAGAGAAGTGTAGATGCTCATGGCATAGAAGCAAGCACCATTCTACTGCCGACTTGCCCATTTTAACACCATTGCCAAGTATCGCTGATCACTTATGTTTTCCATAAAGCGAAAAAATCCTACTCTTGTTGATGCGGTCAGAGCAAGTGCACCAAAAACTACCAAAAAAAGTAACAAACAAGTAGAAAGAACATGTATATTTGCAAACATCAGAAATGTAACTGTAGTATCAATCAAATTTAGGAAAGGGTAACTTTAATTTGTTGACTTTTGTATCCTCCCATGTGGTTGGCCCCCCCCTTTTTTTCCTTTTCTTTCTCTAGCTCTTTTCTTTCTTTATTTGATCAAAAGTTGTAGTTGAAAGCTGGCAAAATAATGGCAGTAGCCGGGAGCAAAGAAAATGATGCTAAATTCTTGAAATTTAGGGCAGTGCTTCAGCTATAAATAGTCATGCCATATTCTCTACATTTCACTTGTAGCTTGCTCAACTCAGTGAGCAAAAGAAAATTGAGAAAGAGAGATTTATTTTTGGAGAGTAACAAAACAATGAGATATTCATTTAGGGTGTTTGGGAAACATTTTGGTGCCATTATTGTGGGTTTATCTCATATCTCTATAATTTTTTGTCTAGAGAAAATTTTCTCTTTGTAAGCCTACTATTTTTATAGTAGAAGAAAATGTCAAAGTTTGTTCCATAGACGTAGCCCTAAATTAAGGATGAACCACGTAAATTTTATGGTGTCATTTTTAATCATCTTGCATTCGAAGTTCATTACCCGTTACGGTCCCAACATAATTAACCTTAAGGAATATTATCACATATACACCTGATAAGCTGGCCCTGAAACCCTGGCAAACCTTTTTCATCCCAAAAACCAAGTATTTGACTAAAACTAACATCCAAAGCATCACGACAAGTATCACTTTATTGGCGACCTGCCCATTTCAATGTTATTTTCAAGTACATCCAATAACTTATGTTTTCTAACAAGTGAAAAAATCTGGCTCTTGCCAACCTCTTCACAACAAGTGCACCAAACACTGTCCATAAACCGACAACAAACCCAATTGCTATCTTGCTGTAAAACTAGATAGTGTCAAACCATTCATCATTGTTGCCACCATCTTCAGTTCTTTTTGGAGGCAAATTTTTTTAACGCCTCCAGGGTACTTGTTTGGCAAGGGAAGTCCTCAAAGCTCGGGGTTGATTGTGTATGAAGTGGCATTGAAACTCTACAGCTATGTGCTTGATGGAATCTCTCCCGAAAGGCTATTGCTTGGTAGGTCCAGTGCACTTAGAAAAGTTAGCTTAGCCAGGCTACGTGGGATTTCTCCACTTAGGTGGTTTTTAGACAGATCCAACAATTCTAGCTTATCCAACTGTCTGATGTCCTTAAGAATTCTTTTGGTTAACATATTGCTTGACAGGTTCAGTGCAAGCAACCTAACGAGGCTTGTCACTTCAGCAGGGATTTTTTTACTCAATGCATTACTAGAGAGGTTGATCATCCTTAGCAAACCAAGTTTGTTTTGAACTCTTGGTTCCCTACTTTCTAGGTAACCCAAGATGAGTCTTCATACTGAGAGCCATACTTGATGACTTCGGGACCATTGTCATCGAAAGATATATCAGTATAATAATTGAAGTACCATAATGCTCCTCTCCAAGGATTGTTGCCAATGTTGTTAGTCATGGCAGTTAAATTGCTGATGTAATAAGGAATGGCTCTAAATATGTTGTTCAGTGAAAATCTAGCAGTTGTAGAGATGTCAAATGATAAAGAGCCTCAGGTATTTGACCATAGAATCTGTTACCTTGCAATCTTAATATAACAAGGTTTGTTAGATTCTGCCCTAACCATCCTGGAATAGGACATGTTAGCTCAATTTCTCGAAGATCCAATAGTTCTAGTCTAGGGTAGTTTTTTAAGGTGAAAAAATGAAATGTGAATGGAATTGGCTGAATGATTTTCATTGACACATAAATGTGTACATATATGGAATGTTCCCTAATTGTTCTTGTAATCAAGATACTACTGTTGCTACAAGTTAAGAACTATAAAAGGAAAGCTAATATATACAAACATGTTTTGTCAATATGGAAGATACTACCGTTTGACTTTTTAATAGTCTCGCTCAAGTTAAAGAATGAATGTCTTACACTCCTAACTTGTGAGCCATAGGAACAAAGGTCTTATTTCCCAAAGTCTAGAATGCTTGCTAACTGATGTGTAGAACCTACATACTTTATGACCACTGGTCCATCTTGAATTTTGTCTCTAATGTAATGGCAATGCATCTCAATGTGTCTAGTTCGCTCATGAGAAACTGGATTGGCTGCAATGAATAATGCAGCCTTGTTGTCACAATATAGTAGGGCAGGTTCATGATGCAAGAGACCTAAATCCTCCAATAGATATCATAGCCACATCAACTTATAACAAGCTCCCGTCATTACTCGATATCCAGCTTCAGCCGATGAGAAGGAAAATATGTTCTGTCATTTCAATCTCCAAGAAATCAATGAAGGTCTGTTAAGCGCATACTTTAACGGTCAAAGTTGTTGACTTTTCGGCAACTTTGACTACTAATTACTTGTATCTCCTCCCTTTTATCTTAGTTTTTCTTGTTTCCATTGGCTTTCTACAGGTTGGATGGTGTTGTGGACATAGCGGTTTGGAGCTGGATTGAGTGAGACAAAGCTTGGGCAAGTGAAGTGGTTGAAGATGAAATGAAACATTGGTGATGCGTCACCAACATTAGCGACGTTTTGTCAAATTTTCACCAATTGGCGACGCGTTGCTGCCATCTCGAACCAGTTGGCGACGTATCGCCAACATCTACTCTGTTTCTCTGAATCTCGCAATTTTAATGGTCCCCCACACTTCCTACTTGATGACCTATGCTTGGAAGATGGATTTTTGTCCCTTTAGGGTTTTGGGATGAGGAAAGAAAGATGGAGGTGGCCTAGGGTATAAATAGAGGAAGTAAATGAAGAGTTAAAAAATCTACCTTGGTATCTTCTTCTTCTCATCACTTATTGGGATTTCCACCATTAGAGGATGCTTGAAGCTTGGAAAAGGAGACTAGGAGTCGAGGAGGCTTAGACTTCTAGGGTCCATCTTGGGTTTCTTCTTTTCCTTTTCTTTTTTAGTGCATTTTTATGGTTAGTTTGTTTATGGGTTTATTGTTGAACAACATTATGGATTATAAGTATGTTGTTACATCTCTCTAGGATGACACTTCTTTTCTTTGCTATTCAATGGATTTCTGTTTATTTTTATAGATGTGGATCACTTGTGTTGCCTTTTCTTGTGCTAAATGTTATGTGTTGAAAGGCCACCACACACAACTCCCTAATCCTACTTAGTTCTTGAGAAAAGAACAAAAGGGGATGGAAGAGAAGAAGGGGGCATATTGGGTTTTTTAGATTAGAGGTAATCTAGGAATTCATTAGGTGTTTAAAAGAGGATTAAGGCTTAATCCACCTTAGGTTAAAACTTATGCTTGAGTATTGCTTTGTTTAATCATGGTTGAGCAAAAACTTGTCTTGAGAAAGGCATTTTTTGAACTTTGAACCTCATCACCACACAAGGGGAGACTACCTTTGGGCTTCAATTAGCTTGGGTAGCAAGGAAAGGGAATGGAATCCTAGGGGGATGGTTTTCCCATTTTTTAGCCCCTTTTACAAGTCTCCTTTAGTCCTGGTACATACTTTTAGCTTAACATCTTTTAGTGCTTAGTAATTAGCAACTTGTTTCTCTATATTTCAATACCTTTCCATGGTTGATTAGGTAGCTCGAGTAGTTAAAATTCAATTCTTAGTGAAAATCTCTTTATCTCTTGGGACGATACCCATATTTGCCTTTTAGTACATGACGACTCCATACACTTGCTAGTAAATGAGGGTTATAAATGAAAAGTTCTTGGTTTTACAACAAGGTCCAAGGAAAACACAATAGCCCGTAGTAGACCTTCTATTAAGTGGGCAATGTGGCCAATTTGAGTCATAGTAAGCCCGTAGTCTAAGATCGCTGTTTGAAGAAAAGAACAAACCTTGGCCAGGTGCACCTTCTAGATATTGAACAACTTGAAAGACTGCCTCTATATGAAGTTTTCAGGGCTGTTGCATGAACCTACTCAAGATATGGATTGGATATGTGATGTCCGGTCTTGGAATAGTCAAATATATCAGCCTTCCAACTAGTGTTTTATAACATCTTGGATCCTTGAGCAAATCACTCTTATTAGATAGCTTAAAACCTTTCTCCATATGGGTATCAACAGGGCTACGCCCAACAGTCTTGCATCTTTGATAATTTCCAGCACGTACTTATGTTGAGAGAAAAAAATCCCATTTCTTAAGGCAAAAATTTCAATACCTAGAAAAAATTTCAATGCACCAAGATCTTTAAGGCGGAAACTACTTTGTAAAAAATTCTTAATTACAGCAATGCTAGTAGGATCATTTCCATTGATCAAAATATCATCAACATAAATCAATAGGATAGTGAAGGACTTGCTTTATTTTTTAGTGAATAAAAAGTAATTAGCTCGGGATTGCACATATCCAGCTAACCAAATAGCTTTGGAGAATTTTAAGAACCATTGTCATGAAGCTTATTTCAAAACATGAAACGACTTGTGCAAATGACAGACCAAGTATTCCTCCCCTGTCTCTGAAGCCTTGGCGGTAGAGACATAGAAATCTCTTCCTCGAGGTCGCCATGAATGAAGGTATTGTTAATGTTTAATTGATGAAGAGACCAATCACGAGCAGCGGCTAAAGCAAGCAGACAACAGACTAAAATAATTTTAGCAGTGGGGGAGAAAGTGTCCTGATAATCGACACCCTCTAATTGTGTGAAGCTCTTTGCCACTAACCAAGCTTTATACCTTTCGATCGAGCCACAGACTTGTGTTTAATTTTGTAGACCCAACAGCCGCCAATTGTTGTCTTACCATGGGAAATAGAAGTGAAAGTCTAAGTACCATTAGCTTTGAAGGCTTCTAACTCTGACTGCATTGCATCCCACCACTCTGGATGAGCGGCTGCTTCTGAATAAGGCATGGGTTCTTTGACAGTACTGATTTGAGCAATAAAAGAGTGATACACAGGCTTATATCTGTGATAAGAAACATAACTCGCTATTGGAAAGCACGAACCTTTGCTTAGACCTGGCAATAAGGATGTTGATTGGTCAGAGCAAACATTGGAGCAAACATAGTCAGTGAGTTTGGCCGGTGGAACGGTTTGGCGACTGGAGCGATAAAGGGGTGCGGGTTCAGTTGCAAGTGCAGGAAAGGGGTGCTTGAAGGCAGAAGGAGAAGGCAATGACGGTGGCGCTGGAGAAGGCTAATCAGAGAAGTCCAGCTAAGTGGCAAGGACAATTGGGTCCAAAAAGGATAGTGGTGTAGTGGGTTTGGGGTGACTAGAATAGGTACGAAGGGACGAAGGGTGGTCTTGTGAGGAAAAGGTGGCACCCCTATCACTATGGGAAAGGACAATGTTGGTAGTTCAATTTGGTGAGAGACAGAAGAGGAAGGCGTGACTAATATGTTAGAGTCAAAGGAATGGTCAATGGAGGATAAGACGGAAGTGAAATCTTGGGTTGGTAAAGGGATTGGGCCCGATTAATGGTTTGGCGAAAGAATAGACGAGTTGGGCTGGTCCAAGGAGTGAGGAAAAATTTCCATAATCTCTTGCAGATATTATATGAGTTAAGAGCTACCATTAATACATAATCTAACATAAATCATAATGCCTTAAAAGTTTTATTTCAATATTAATTTGTATGAAAAAAAAAAGAATAACAACATGAAAAAAAATAATGACGATACTTTATACACGCCAACATTCTTAAAAAATTAACACAATTATGCATATCATTAATTGTACGCATAATAATAATTTGCCCCTGAAGTATAGGTAAAATTATATTTTGCCCTTCATATTTCATAAATATACACTTTACCCCTATTTTTTTAATATAATCTAGCAGAAAATTTTGAAATCTTAATTTAGACATCATCGTAGCTATCTTTATCGGTCCAAAAGACTAATGAGAGTTGTTAGAGACATGAGTGTATAAATAACGTGGAATATTCATGCAAAGTTTTACTTGATCAGGCTAATTTCTTGTCTGTAACGAAAGCTTTTTTTATATGTTCGCGGCTAACGAAATAAAATGAAAACGAGGAGGTAAATGTTAATATGTAACTTATTTCATAATCCGTCAAACAAACGGCTAGCTATTTCAAAATGAAATTGTTTTAGATCACATGAAAAATAATGAGATCATATACTGAACAGATAAGTTATTTTAAAGAACTCAATTATATAAAAGATGTGCGACCAAAGGCAGCGCCATATTCAATTGAGTGGGGGCAATTGTTCTCACACACTTTGGGGAAAATTACACATATTATATATAAATTTATAATAATTGAACATTTTAACCTCATAAATTCTATAAAATATGTATACTTGCCCCCATTATTTTTAATATATAATTTTTGCCTCCACTTGAAAAATTTTCTGGCTCTACTCCTGTGTGCAACTCATTTACTTGTAACTTTTAACACTAAAAAATGACAGCCACGAAAATTATGATGGAATATTCTTGGAAACCCACTTTAACATCTATTTTTAAAGTATTTTTTTAAAAAATCAAGTTTTTTTATTAATTTTTTTATTAGGATAGGTATAAAAAAATCATTAAAAAAATTATTTTCTAAGAAAAATTATTCAAATTAGTTGGATATATTATTAGCTTTTAAATGACATTGGCTCTAGAGAAAAATTAGTAAAATAAAAATAATGAAACTATTCAATGCACATTGTTTTTGTGATGCAATTACTTCCTTTATGTTCAAGATACATTTCTGTTTAAATTATATATGGAGTCATTTTAAAATTCATTGATAAAAGTACAATATATGCATAAATGAATGTTGGGATTTTTTTCCATGCTGGGCTTACAATATACGCATATAAGAATGTTTAGCCTCCTTGGGTTGTTTAAAGCCCAAGTTGACAAACAAATTGAAAAACATAATTAAGCCGAAGTAATTTAATACTATTAAATATTTGCAACCCATATTATTTTTCTCAAGCCCAGTATGGTTGAGGTCATTCTATACTTGATTCAATTGTCTTTGACATAGCATAATTGAGGACAAGAAGAATAACCCCCATCCTCCTCCTCCTCCTCCTCCTCTCACACACACAAACACTCTGCCCTTTGCAGTGTCGCCTCCGCATATTTGAATTTTACAGTGTTTGAATTGCGGCTAGTATGAATTTTTTGGTGGCAGTGGCACCATGCTGGAGATTTTTTTTCTGCAGAATTAAAATTTTTTTATAGCAGTGAATTCTTCTTTTCATCCTATTTGTTTTCTGTAAAGTCATTTTTCAAAAAATCAACATTTTCTCATAGATCATGCTTCAAAAGTTTGTGTCAACTTAAATGCTTCTCAAAAAATTTATTTGCTTACATCATCTCGATCCTCTCGTTCTCCTCTTTAAATTATACTAAAGCCATGTGTTTAAAATCACAACCAATCCTCCTTAATCCATTTTAAAAATTTTAATTTTTTTTTTCAGTTTCTAGGTCCTAGGCTCGTTTTCTGGCATGGTTTCTTTAAAAAGTATTGTTGCCGTGATGGATAGAGCCAAACGACTACATCAATGATAAGTTGCCCACTGCTGCGATGGCAAGTGATTGCCACATGCCTCTATTGGCGCAGTGGAATCAAAGGGTAAGGTATCTTTTTTTTTTTTTTTTTTACATTTTCTTGTTTGCTCTTTGTGCCTTCATTGTCAGTTCTGTCAAAATTATCTACATCAACTTCAATCCAACTCGCAGGATAACCTAATTGTTACGGTGGAGAACGTTCATAAACAAGCTCACCCATTGCAAAAACATTGTGGTACTCTGCCTACCTAACTTTGCTACACTTGGGGATCGGCAATAAGCAATGAAAAGTCTTTTGACCTTTATCATTGATAGGGCTTGGAAGCATTATTCTAAAAAAGGTGCATTGACTTAGGTCTATAAGTCATTTGATGAAAGCATGTTACAGCTAATTGTTTGTAGACCCATATACCGATCATTAGCTTTAGCCGCGAAGTTGCAGGCTATCTATAATGCGCTTTCCTTTGCTCAAAACTGGCAATTAAGGAACATTATCATTTTAATAGATTGTGTGCAAGCTTTCCTCAGTATTGAAAACGGAGACTGCTTTGCTGTTGAGTGTCAAGTGTTGGTGAATGACATTAAATCACTTCTTGCTAGGTAATGTAGTATTTCCATTGTTATAGTTCACGATTAGGTAGTGCAAGAGACTCATATGTTAGCGAATGTCTCCCTCTCAAACTTATACTATTCAGTTATTTTATCCAGCCTACAAAAAAAAATCCCAACTCTTGGATCTTTTTTATGCCTTCTATTTTGCGAGACCGAATCCATTTCCACGTAAAAAATACGCTAGAATAATGCAATGGCTTTGCCGTAAGTGGAATTCCAGTGATTATATCTTCAACCAGTCTTCACGCTTAATCGCTTTGCCGTAAATGAAATTCCAGCGAGGGCACAAAGAATGATTCACCCAATAGCAGCACTCTGCAGGCAGAGTCCACTGTGAATTGACAGACCATTAAAGCACTGTTGAATGGGGCGTACAAGACTCGCTCCATGGAAAGAGCTAGTGCTGAAAATGAAATGAAGAGACTTAATTTCTTCGGATGATTACGCGTTCACGTGGGACCTGAAAACGAAAGCATGGGCAACGATTCTGGGCAGCAATGGTAGAGGAGATGAGCTAGCAGCTGGGGGCCGCCCATTTTGATGCTTTGGGAACGTCTGGATTGGAAGGTAGGAGGGCGAAGCGCTAAGCTAACACAGGGCGAATGGACGTGAAGAGGGAAAGGGAGGCGAAGCAAAACATGAGTGCCACCGGAGAAAAAGTAATGGATGTGTTAGGCTCGGATCGTGTTCTATTTTTCAAAAATCCACTTTTCTCATTTTTTAATGTACGACAAATCTCTTTGGACCACTAATACTCGCTATATATCCTTAATAATATCTTAAGTAAGGAGTACCTTTTTGGAAAATAATTAAGTTCTTATGCACTTTTTAGATTACTTAGGCTAAAAAGAACAGAAAATTAACCAAATAATAATATTTTTTTACAAGAATTATTTCAAAAATGATTTTTTCAAGCTTTTTAAAAAGAAATCTTTAATAAGTATACAATTCGGGTAAATTAATCACTTTATATACAACTAAATGCATTTAATGTATTATTAATAATTTCACGAACTCACCAACTTGAAATTGTAAATACTTACTGACGATGTATTTAAAATTTGTTTATGTAAATATAATAAGTATTTTCCCGGTACTGTGTCTGTGCACAACTCTTGTGGATACTGCTATGTTTCTTCTTTATGTTTCATTTTTTAGAGTAATTCTTTGTGATTCATTTTTAAAATAGTGAACTAACAAATTAAAGAAAGCTAATAATGAAAAAAAAAATGAAACTCGATCACTTTTTAAAATACCCAAAGGAATATACTCAACCAGTTTTCATTAGGGAATGTTCACTTAAACCGTATACTATTGCACTAAAACTTTTAATAATTTATTTCTCAAACAAATAAACAAATGAAGATTTATGATTAATGCAATACTGCTGTACTTTAACAGTTGTTATCCAAGTGTAGGTTGTCGCAAATAATAAAATATTGGGAGTCAGAGTGTTGAACCACAGAGAAGTGAATTAAGAAATACAAATTATAGATTTTTAATAAAAGAAAGTTTTGGTTTAAGGTGTGAACAAGTGTAGATTAAGATTCAAATTCAAAGAAATAGCTAATGTTAGGGGATCTACTTTTAGTATATCGGTTATGGTTAATTTTAGCCCATTTTGCCACTCAATTAGGATCCACAAATAAAGAGGTCTCAATCGAGGAATTTAGTTAGTATTAGCTTTCATTGATCTTAAAATGTCAACACTTGTAAATGGGTTTAAGTGTCCATCATATTAACCTTTGACCACAATAACTCAAGATTCCAATATAGCCAGCTTAGCCACGTTCTACAGAGGGAATCAAGCAGCTTTTGTGCAAGTGATTCGACTATGATGAATCAAGACTCCTATTTAACAAGGAGTCTAGTTCATTGATCTTATAACGCCAACGCTTGCTAATGAGTTCAAGTATTTATCATACTAATCTTTGTCCATAATAATTCAAGATTTCAATATAGCCGGCAAAGCCACGTTCTATAGAGGGAATCAAGTAGCTTTTGTGCCAATGATTGACTATGATGAATCAAGACTCCCCTTAACAATTAGGGTAGCTAAAACGATTGAGAAAGTTAATACCGTTAACGTTATGATCCATTCAAATCAGTTATAACCTTTATATCAAAAGCTTTACCCTTTGACCTTAGCAAAAGAAATATTAGTTAGTCGTGATAAAAGTAAATAACATCTAAAAAGATGAAATGAATATAGATTGAAAGAATAGGGGAAGAACAAGAAGAAAACACATCGGATAGAGCTTCGGTGTTGAAAACAAGAACAAAACCAAAGAAAAAAAGCTAAATTTGATTCAAGAACATAAACGAAGCCTAAGAAATGGCATGAATTCGTCCTCCCCCAATGTACCTATTTATAGAGTTTTTGGTGGGTGAAATGATAAAATGGAATAGTAAAATATAGGTAAATTCAAATCAACAAAGGTGGGCTGCAACTTCTTTTAATTTTTAGACTACCATACACATTGAATCAGCTTTTCTTCAAAGCACAAGATTTGTAAATCTCTTCTTTAGCTTCTAAACAATAGCTTGATCATTCAAATCGGATATCTGTAGCTCAAGTTATGATTTTTCTACCGAAACTGCTCTCTAGCACATGGTAGTACAAATGGTCTCATTTATAATCAAATTTTGAAAGTGAAAATGATCAAACTAGGTATCAGAATTAAGTGAAGTTGAAGATCTATGTGTTGGCTTTCAGAAAAATTTGGAATCACTCAGTTCCGACTTTTACAGCTCCCGTATGATTTTTCTCGTGAAGAATTGCCAAGTGATGGTTTTATTTACATAAAAAAATAATTATTTAATATATATTTTTAATATTAATGAACAGTAAACCGCATATTTACAGTAAATACGCGTATGAATAGTGGGTTGATGAATAGTAAATTGGTGAATAGTAACCTAGTGGAAAAGTGCTCAAATTAGAGAAACTAATCACATTCAAAGTATATAATGATAATTTAAACCTTTAACAACAATACACTTATTAGTATTCATCAAATACAATGTGATCAAATAAATTTTCTAGATTAATCTACAATTATATGGAATTTTAGAATTTAATCTAATAACTAATTTCATTTTCCAAAAAACCCAAATTTAACTAGTGATCAACTAGTTAGTGCACAGTTGCATGCATTGACCATGATAATACTACATTATTATTATTAGAAGCAAGATTGATGTATCGACAAGCTAACAATTTTTATTTAACTGCAAAAATAGATTTTATAAAAATTTACTAGCTTATTAAGTTTATTAAGATAAGTTGTTGAATGGACCGTAGCTCAACAAAGAATTAAGTCGTTTAAGTATCAAACTAGAGTTATTTCTTTATAAAGTTTTCCTTTTTGTTGAACTAATCAATAATTCAAAACTTATTTGCATAAAAATTGATTAATTGCTTATATTATAGAATTATTAGAATTTTGCACTTTAAAAGTTTGAAAATGTATTTTAAAAATTATTTTTTTTGTGAGGCGATGTGTTTGTGTTCAAAAAGTGTTCTTGCCAATTTTGGGTTGTGTGCTTGAATCCCCTGTGATTTGGACTTCGGTGGCATAGAAATCGACACGGAAGCCATTAAATGACGGACTATGGTGGCTCTGCAGTAAAAGTGAAGAAGACGATGACTCAGTTGTAAAGTTCACAACATCACGGTAGAATAGGAAAGGAATAGAAAGTTTGAGATAGGTTCACTAACTTTCTCTTTTCTAGAAGATAGCAAATTCAATCTGCCATCTTTGTACTAAGTTATAATTATGGTACTAAAGATTTATATGTGTCACTTGAGCTCGACAAGAGTTCAAGCCTAAGCCCACTTTGAGCTAAGCTCAAGTCTAAATAAATTGGGTTGAGCAATTTCAGCTCGAGCCCAAGTAGTATCGAATATCAAAGGAGCTGAGCTCGAGCCCAGCAGGCTCGGGCTCGACTCGGCCCATTTTCACCCCTACTTATCATTGCGAATGTTGTGTTTGGGTCCAAACCCCATATTTTGAGTAATACTTTGGCCAAGGCATTTCAAGTCGACTTGGAATGTGATTGCTGCCATGCAATCCAAGTTCTAGATCCAACAAGAAAAAAACATGTGGATGACAAGCCCTTCTTTCACTTAATGGATTTTTGTGCCATGTCTATGTAATTCATTTTATTCTTCTAATCATTTTGATGTGTTATAATTTTGCACAGGTACTTTAAAGACAAATAATGATTATTTCTGTGTGTTGGACTATTGATGAATTGCCAACACGTTTAAATATTGGCAAATTTTATTTTATTTTTTATCAATGGTTTAACACGTTGGTAATTACCAATGGCCAGACTGTTGGTAATCTGCCTCGTAGGAAAAACTAGTTTTTTTAGGGACCCTTGTAGTGTGATGGACGATGGACGTGTCCGTTGCATCCATGTGGGTCACATATAAGGCCTACTCATTGGATGATGCGCATGTGTCTGTTGCGTCAATTATCCGTCATGGTCAGATTTTAATTTTTTTAATAGTGAAATTTAACTATGATCAACTAGTTAGTGAACGGTTGCATCGACCTCGATAATATTGCATTATTATTATTATTAGAAGCAAGACTAATGTATGGACAAGCTAACAATTTTTATTTAACGGCAAAAACAAATTTTATTAAAAATTTTACTAGCTTTTTAAGTTTATTAAGATAAGTTGTCAAAAGGATCGGCTCAACAAAGAAAGAAGTAAACCTTTTAAGTATCAAACTAGATTTATTTCTTTATAAAGTGTTCCTTTTTTGTCGAACTAATCAATAATCTAAAACTTATTTGCATAAAAAGTGATTATTTGCTTAAATTATAGAATTATTGGAACTTTACACTTTAGAAGTTCAAATAGTACTTTTAAAATAATTATCTATGGGGTGATGTATTTGTGTTCCCAGCGAGGCTCATCCAATACTAGAGGAACATCAGATATGTTAATGTTATCACCATGAAGCTTTTATTTTTGCAGATGTTGTATTTTGGCCAAGGCATTTCAAGTGGACTTTGAATGTGATCGTTGCCCTATATTCCAGTTCTAAATCTAACAAAAAAAAAAACAAGTGGATGACAAGCTTTTCTTTCACTTAACGGATTTTTGTGCCATGTCTACGTAATTCATTTTATTCTTCTAATCAATTTGATATGTTATAGTTTTGCACTGGCACTTTAAAGACAAATACTGATCATTTATAATAGCTTTTGTTGCACCTGCGAGGGGCAAAAATATTCAAAACATGCTAGTTTGAGAACTTGTTCACAACAACAATAAACATAACCGTTATTTGGATAAAGAAGTGCAGATGTTCAAGGCATAGAAGCAAGCACCATTCTACCACCGGCTTGGCCATTTTAACGCCATTGCCAAGTATAGTTGAACACTTATGTTTTCTATGAAGCAAAAAAATCTTACTCTTGTTGATGCCTTCAGAGCAAGTGCACAAAAAAACTGCCTAAAAAATTAACAAACAAGTAGAAAGAAAGTGTACATCTTCAAACATCAGAAATGTAACTATAATATCAACCAATTTGGGAAGAAGTAACTTTAATTAACCTTAAGGAATATCACATATACACTTGATAAGCTAGCTAAGCCTGAGCCTCCGGCCAACCTTTTCCATCCCCAAAACCAAGTATTTGGTTGGAACTAACATCCAAATTAAGCATCAGGGCACGTATCACTTTACTGGCGAGCTGCCCATTTCAATGCTATTTTCAAGTACATCCAATCACTTACGTTTTCTAACAAGTGGAAAAATTTGGCTCTTGCCAACTTCTTCAAAACAAGTGCCCCAAAAACTGCCCAGAAACTCGTAACAAACCCAACTGCTACCCCTTCGTAAAACCAGACCATCTCAAACCACTCATCATTGTTGCTACCATCTTCAGTTATTTCTGGAGGCAAATTTTTTGAATGCTTCCCAGGGCACTTGTTTGGCAAGAGAAGTCCACAAAGCTCAGTGTTGCCTGTGTATAAAGTGTCAATAAAACCCTGCAGCTGTGTGCTTGATGGAATCTCTCCCGAAAGGATGTTGCTTGATAGGTCTAGCACACTCAGAAAAGTTAGTTTAGCTAGGCTACGTGGGATTTCTCCACTTAGGTGGTTTCTAGACAGATCCAGTGATTCTACTTTCTCTAGCTACCCGATGTCCTCAGGAATTCTTCCAGTTAACATATTGCATGATAAGTTCAGTGCAAACAACCCAACAAACCTCGTCACTTCAGCAGGGATTTCTCCACTCAATGCATTATTGGAGAGGTTGTTTTTGAACTCCTGGTTCCCTCCTTTCCAAGTAACCCAGGATGAGTCTTCATACTCAGAACTATACTTGATGACTTGGGGACCATTGTTATCGAAAGATATATCAGTATAATAATAGAAGTACAATAATGCTCCTCTCCAAGGATCGTTGCCAATGCTGTTAGTCATGGCAGTTAACTTGCTGATGCAATGAGGAATGACTCCAAATATGTTGTTCAGCGAAAGATCTAGGAGCTGTAGAGATGTCAAATGACAAAGAGCCTCAGGGATCTAACCGTAGAATCTGTTACCTTATAGTTTTAATACAACAAGGTTTGTTAGATTCTTCCCTAACCATGCTGGAATAGGACCTGTTAGCTTATTTTCTCCAAGATACAACAGTTCTAATTTGGGGCAGTTGTTTAAATATGTGGGCAATGCTCCGAAGAAGCTATTGTTTTTTAGACGTAATGATTGTATATTGAATCCGGTACCAACCCTGAGAAATTGTTGTTCCTGAGATCAACAATAGCAAGGTTTCTCATGTTCATCCAATTGTCAAAAAGCTTGCCTGATAAGGAATTGTCGGCGAGGTCAAGGTAGCTCAAGTAATTATTGTTAAAACTACATAAGAATGATAAATTTCTACTAAAATTGTTGTTGGACAAACTCAGAACTGCTGCCTTGGACAGAAACTGTGGAATGGGACCATAAAACTGATTGGAACTTAGATTAAATGTAGGGGGATAAGCAAATTTGTACCTTAAGTTTGGCACTTTTCCGCTCAAACTGTTGTATGAAACGTTCAAGTACCTTAATTTTTTAGGAAAATTATTCCAAAACCAACTTGGGACTATTTCTGAGATACCAAAATTAGAGATATCAAGCTTGGAGAAATTAGTATGTCTCCTCAGCCAGCCAAGAAATCTAGGGCCCAATTTGCAAGACCTCAAATTAGTCGGATCGCTCACATTCTGCGTGTTCCACATGTAAAATTTGTTCTGGTAATCGATTTGGCTGAAGAACTCAAAGTCTGACGCTTGAGCAAACAGTTTTCGTACCAAATGACAGCACTCTTGTCGTTAGTACATTGTTGGACGATTTCATCGGTGGCCTGAAGGACACAGTGTTTGTAGACGGCATGGGGAACATCGCTGCGGTAGAGGGTGAGGGCATAGGGTTTGTTGGGTTAACCACCGATAGAGCTGAGGCCGACGCTGGTTAAAGGAGTTCATTAAGAAAGGTAACTGAAGAGCTTGTTCAGGTTTGTCTCATAGAGGTCATGAGAAGAGAAGTTGGAAGATCCTAAACACAAGTGATAGAGGTAGTTCTGTACTGACTCAGCTTTGATACCGTGCTGAAAAATGCAAAGAGAAAATGCAATGATGAAAAAGAAAAGAGAGAGTGAATATGTTGAAGAAGCCCTGTTAACTAGCTAATGATGGGTATGTGTGATTGAGATATATGTGTCTTGGGTATTTATAGGGGAAGTTTGTAAATTAGAATATGTCTTTTAATTTGTTCTTGTTGAATCGGCAAAGTCATTTCTTGATTGTGAGATGGTCAAACATTAGTTTTTTTAATTGTATTGTTTGCTTTCGCCTTTAAGGATCTTTACCAGTCAAAGAGACTAATGAAAGTTGTTAGAGACATGAGCATATAAATAAAGTGGAATATTCGTGCAAAGTTTTACTTGATCATCAAGTTAATTTCTTGTCTGCAACAAAAGCTTTTTTTATATGCTTGCGGTCGATGAAAGAAAATGAAAACAATGAGGTAAATGTAAATATGTAACTAGTTTTATAATCCATCAAACGGACGGGTAACTATTTCAAAATGAAATTGTTTTACATCACATGAAAAAGAATGAGCTCATATACTAAATGGATAAGCTATTTTAAAGAACCCAGCTATAATATCACAAGTTACAAGAAAGTCAAATCTATGAAAATAGTGAATATAAATTACTATAACAACAAATGTACATAAAAAATAAAAGATGTGTGACTCATTTACTTGTAACCTTTAACCCTAAAAAATGATAGCCATGAAAATTATGATGGAGTATTCTTGGAAACCCACTTTAAAAGTATTTTAAAAAAAATCAACATTTTCTTATAGATCATGCTTCAAAAGTTTGGGTCAACTTAAATTTTTCTCAAAAATTTTATTTGCTTACATTATTTTGATCTTCTCATTCTCCTTTTTAAATTATACTAAAGCCATGTGTTTAAAATCCCAACCGATTCTCCTTAATCCATTTTAAAAATTTTAAAACCTTATTTTTTTTTTTCAGTTTCTGGGTCCTAGGCTCATTTTTTGGCTTGGTTTCTTTAAAAAGTATTGTTGTCGTGATGGATAGGAGCCAAATGGCTCCATCAACGATAGGTTGCCCACTACTGCAATGGCACATGATTGCTACATGCCTCTGTTGGCAGAGTAGAATCAACGAGTAAGGTAACTTTTTTTTTTTTTACATTTTCTTGTTTGTTCTTTATGCGTTCATTGTTAGTTCTGTTAAAATTATCTACCTTAGCTTCAATCCTAACTTGTAGGATAACCTAATTGTTATGATGGAGAATGCTTATAAACAAACTCACCCATTGAAAAAATATTATGGTACTTTGCCTACTTAGCTTTGCTACACTTAGGGATTGGTAGCAAGCAATAACAAATGTTTGATCTTTATCATTGATAGGCCTTGGAAGCATGATTCTAACAACTATTTGGTTGTAGACCTATACATTGATCATTAGCATTAGCCGCGGAGTTGTAGGCTATCTATAATGCATTTTTTTTGCTCAAAACTGACAATTAAGAAACATCACCATTCTAATAGATTGTATGCAAGCTTTCCTCAGTATTAGAAACGGAGACTGCTTTGTTGTTAAGTGTCAAGTGTTAGTGAATAACATTAAAGCACTTCTTGCTGGGTCATTTAGTATTCCATTGTTGTAATTAGGGATGTTGATAGGTCAGATTTGGGTAGGATGAGAGTAATACCACATCCTACCCGTTACGTTAGATGCCCTACCCTTATCCTACCCATCACCCGTCGGGTGAATAATTTTAGTATCCATATCCTACCCCTTTTTATGCGGGTAGAATCGGGTAAAAACCCATCCATCCACCACACTTCTACAATCATACATGCAAAAAAAAATCAGCAAGAAGCTATAAATTATATTAATCAAAAACGTCAAAAACATTATTAGTAAGTGAAAAAAATAGAAAAGACACCACAAGGGAGTATTACACATAAATTTACACTCCAAACATACCAACACACTACAAAATATGAACTCCAAAATCAGTATATCACAAACATAGCAAAAAACAATACAATAAGCCAACAAGGGAAGACACATAAAAGTCTAGGCCTTATACATAAGTTTAACACCTTGGTAAATATGTAATAGCATATACATATACAGGTAGGATATGGGGCGGGTGGACCCCAAACCCGCATCCTACCCGTATCCAACGGGTGAAAAAAAAACCTATATCCGCCCTAAATCTGTTTAATTGTAAAAAAAAAAACCGACTCGTCGGATAGGATACAACAGGATCCCCGTCGGGCCGGTTATCCGTTGAAATCCCTAGTTGTAATTCACTATCAGATAGTGCAAGAGACTCACATGTTAACGAATGTCTCCCTCTCAAACTTATAATATCACTTTATTTTATTCGGCCTACAAAAAAAAAATCACAAGTCTTGGTCTTTTTTATGCCTTTTATTTTGCAAGACCAAAGAGGAATATTGTTAGTAGGAGGAGCAATAGATTGATAATTGTTGAAAATGTGAAGGTCCTAGTCATGAGTGATGTAACAAAAAAACCTTCGGCCATTTTTTGGCCAATAGTTATTTGTTTTTTTGACCTCTATGTATACAATAATGCATGTAGCACTGCTATTCTTTATCAATGATGTTATACATAAATATCAATGTCATTTAAATGTCAATAATATATTTTTATGAATTTATCCTTAGCCAATTAAAAGAATAATTAAAAATACTTTTTTATTTACAGAAAATGTTTCAAACGTACTTCTCAAACTTCTTTAAAGTTAATTAATGCTTTACTTGATGTACAACTCAGATAAATAATCAATGCATATGAGAATAAATACTTCTTATGCACCTAAAAAAAATTTAGTTCGCCAATCCAACCCTAAAATTAATTAAAAAAGAAAAGATAAATAAGATAGGTCGTACACTTGTTTTGGCTTATGTAAGACATTTTCTGCGTTATCCCTTGAATGAAATTCTCTCTTTTTTTTTTTGTTTCATTTTTACCAATGAGGTCTCAAATTAAAGATTGGTAGTCGAACATTACATGAAAAATATTGAAGGTTTTTTGATAATGGAAAAAGCTTTCAGGGGTTAAAAACTAATTTTTTGCCCTATACTCTTATGCTGATATTGTGCTTTCCATTCAAGATAACGAGTTTCATCCATAAAATGGTCAAGATAGACCATTTTAATGAGGTTAGAGGTGCATTACGAACAAAGAAAAAAGTTAGGGTCAAGCAAGGAATAATAATTAAATATTAGGATCCAAGCGTTAATTAGTACCTGATCTACCTAATGTTAATTTTCATCTACTGATAAGGTTATATTTATTATATTTATTTCTCTCATATTTAGTATGTTTTAATATGTTTTGAACCTTAAATATATATTTTGAGTATTTTTTGTAGCTTAGAGCATATCTGGACTCAATTAATTGAAAGTGAATTTAATTTGCAATTTTACAAGTTTTAATTTGGTTGTGCTCTTTCAGAATATTGACAGATTGGTGATGTTCCGGTGGAAAAATCATATCCTGAGCTACAGAGATCAGAATGAAGTGATTCTTGATTCATTGGAAAGCTAACATCTTGAGCTACAAATCACATTCAGACCATGAAACCCATTTTGCACGTTAAGAGGGTCAAATTCAGCTTCAAAGTTGCGATTTACGAGTCACCGCTGGTTCAGAAGGAGTTGCGGTATTTTGGGCATATCTTTGGCTATAGATGACCGTTTTATGCGATTCAAGTGTCCTTTCGAAGCTAAGAAATAGATCTAAAACGTTTATGCTTTGTTTTTTGAGAAATAATGGCTGAATCAAGGTCGAATATCAGCTTCAAGTTGCTGTTGCTGTTTTGGAGCATTACTTGGCTGACAACTTTGAAACCTTATAGTTATTTTGAATTTTTTTATTTTTTTGGGGTATTTTGTAACAATGTAGAAAGTTTAGGGAGTTTTTATGAGTTTAGCCATAGGTTTTTGGTTTTTCGGTTTAAAAGCTCGCGGCCGCAGAGGCTCCATCTCTCCTGTTCGCAATTTTAGTTTTATTTTCATTATTCTTTGTTTCTCTTCCGATCATGACTGAGTAATTTTCTGATTCAGTTTTAAGTATAATTTCCATCGCTAACACCGGTTCTAAGAATTGATTTTTCTTGCTTAAACTTTCTTTAATTTCAAATATTTACTTCTTTGTTGTTCAGATTTATTGCAATTAATTTTCCTGTTCTCGCTTGTTGAATTGGTTCTGCAATTGCAAATCTGCTTGATTTTCTTTCAACCGCTTAGGTGAAGAATTCAATTAGAAGTAAGGGAATTGATTGGAGATTACTTTTATTTCTAGTTAATTCATGGGGAGAAGTAAGACAAGTTAAATTGTTCAAGCTTTTGGATTATTGCCTGGAATAAACTTTTTAGTTCATTGTTCTTAATGCTAATTTTGGGTTTATTAGAAATTGCTTTTCAATATCTGGTTACTCAAAATTAAGAAATTAATCTGAAGTTTTTTCTAATTAATTTTATTGCTGAATTCTTAAGGTTCTTTTTAGCTTTAAAGAGAGTCCTGTTTATTTACTTGAATTGAAGAAATATTTTCTTTCGATGATCGACTGCATAATTGGAATGGATAATCAACCCTTAACTAAGCGTTTTTAGTATTAGTTAATTTCAATTTGATTCTACAGTTAATTTATTTCAGCTTTTAATTCAAGAAAATCTCCCAACATTTTATTTCAGTTTTCTGACAGGAAGCTTTTGGTTAAGAAATTTCTTTGGGATTTGACCTGGTTTTCACTACTAGACTACAAATTTATTTATTCTGAGTTTTTAGAGATACCAGAATTATTTTTTGCGGTTTCGACGATCGACCAAAAATTTGGCGCCGTTGCCGAAGAGATTTCTTTTACTGTTAGAGTTTTTTTTTTATTTATTTATTTATTTTTCTTTCTTTCTTTCTTTCTCAGTTAACTGACTTATGCTCAAATCTTATCGTACATGTGAATTAGTGTTTGATCCAGATATTGAGAAGATAGCAAAGGCAAACAGGAAAGCGAAAAGGCAAGCAGTCAATTTTTCAGCTTTGACATTTGTGAACAGCAACTCAGACAGCGAAGAAGAACCAGTTGTTAATATAGAGATGGCAGCCCAAAGAACACTAAGGGAGTTGGCAATTCCCGATGTTGTCCAGCAACTCTTGTGCATCGATTTCTTGATATTGAGGTTGCTTTTGAATTAAAATCTGTATTAATTCATTTATTGCCTACTTTTCGTGGTCTTGTAGGTGAGAACCCCCACAAACACTTGAAGGAATTTCATGTTATCTGCTCAAGCATGAAACCACAAGGGGTTACAGAAAAACAGATTAAAATGAGAGCCTTCCCGTTCTCATTGGCAGACAAGGCAAAAAACTGGTTGTACTACCTTCCCTCATGTTCGATCAAAACCTGGAATGACTTGAAAAGAAAAATTTTGGAGAAATTCTTTCCAGCTTCAAGGGCTGGGACAATTCGGAAGGAAATCAATAGGATTCGGCAGTACAGCGAAGAAAGCTTATATGAGTACTGGGAGAGGTTCAACCAACTATGTGTGAGCTGTCCACACCACCAGATTTCCGACCAACTTCTGCTGCAGTACTTCTACGAAGGGGCTGTTGTTCATGGATCGGAGTATGTTGGATGCTGCAAGTGGAGGAGCACTTGTAGAAAAGACGCCTAAAGAAGAAAAAGACTTGATTTCCAAAATGGCAGCCAACTCACAACAATTTGGGACAAGGGTAGACCATGCGCCAAAGAAGGTAAATGAGGTAGGAACATCTAGTCTTGAAGCTCAACTTTCTGAACTAACCTATTTTGTTAGACAAGTTGCCTTGGGACAGGTCCAAAATTCTAGAGTTTGTGGCATTTAATCTATTCAAGGACATTCTACTGACTTGTGCCCACAATTGCAAGAGGATACAACACCTCAAGTGAATGCAGCAAGCGAGTTTGTTAACCAACCAAGAATGTATGACCCATATGCCAATCAATACAACCCTGGTTGGAGAGACCACCCGAATATGAGATATGGGCAGCCAAACAATCAGCCACCGTATCCATCTGCCAGTTACAACAAGCCAGCTCCTCCACCACAAAACCAAGCACCAAATTCAGGTATGGCTTTAGAAGATATTGTGAAAGCTTTAGCCACTAACATTCAAATGTTTCAACAGGAAACAAGGGTTAGCATTAAGACTTAGGGAACCAAATTTCATAACTGGCAGCCTCATTGAATAAAATTGAATCTAAAAAAGGGGGCTGCCATCTCAAGATGAAATCAACCCAAGAGAGCATGTTAATGTTGTGACCTTTCAAAGTGGCAAAGAGGTGCAAACCACCACATAAAAAATGGCAGCACTTAAACAGGAACAAGATATCCTAAAACCATCAACTTCTGATGCACAAACTGAGGAAGTAAGCAACAAGCCAATTTTTTCAAAATAAAAAATTCTAATCCCACCTCATTTTCCTGGCAGGTTGGCTAAATCAAAGAAAAAGAAGACCGAGCAGGAAATTCTTGAAACTCTTAGGAAGGTCGAAATCAACATACCCTTGCTGGATGCAATCAAACAGGTGCTACGGTATGCCAAGTTTCTGAAAGAGTTGTGCACCAATAAAAAGAAGCTGAAGGTTGATGAGAAAATCAAAGTTGGGGAAAATGTGTCAGCAATAATCCAAAGAAAGTTGCCTGAGAAGTGTAAGGACCCTGGTATGTTTACTATACCATGTGTAATATGCAATTTTAATGTCAAAAAAGCTATGTTAGATTTGGGAGCCTCAATGAATGTCATGCCATATTCAATATATGCTTCTTTGAAACTTGGACCTTTGAATGAAACTAGTGTTATGATGCAATTAGCTAATAAATCCAATGCCTATC
>KK902747.1:3464-16871 GCA_000696445.1 Aquilaria agallochum | reverse complement strand
AATGTGTCAGCAATAATCCAAAGAAAGTTGCCTGAGAAGTGTAAGGACCCTGGTATGTTTACTATACCATGTGTAATAGGCAATTTTAATGTGAAAAAAGCTATGTTAGATTTGGGAGCCTCAATGAATGTCATGCCATATTCAATATATGCTTATTTGAAACTTGGATCTTTGAATGAAACTAGTGTTGTGATGCAATTAGCTAATAAATCCAATGCCTATCCTAGGGGCATGGTTGAGGATGTTCTTGTGCAAGTAAATGATTTAATTTTTCCTGTTGATTTTTATGTGCTTGATATGGAGAATGATGACCTAACTGCTCCTATTTTGTTAGGAAGACCATTTTTAAAGACATCCAAGACCAAGATTGATGTGGATACTGGCACTCTCATAATGAAATTTGATGGAAAAATTGCACAGTTCAATATTTTTGACATATTAAAAGAAACTGACAAGGATAATTCTATTTCTTTTGTTGAACAAATTAATACTTTAGTGCAGAATGAATTAGGAACAAAGGTTAAAAACCAAGTAAGGTTTGCACAAAAAGGTAAGAAAAAAAATGTCAAGTTGCACTAAGAACATGAGATGTCATTTGTGGTTGGACAAAAGGTGCTTCGTAAACACAGAAAAAAATGGAAATAGTTATCTGGTAAATCTGAGCTGAATTAGATTGGACCATTTGTTATTACTGAAATTTCTACTCATGATGCAATCGAGCTTAAAAGTTTGAAAATGGATAAAGTGTTCAACACTGAGATGCATAAGTTGAAGCCTTTTCATGATGGATTCTCGAAGCACCTTGGTTGATGCAGGAATGAACTGTCTAGCCAAAGACAATAAAGAAAATGCGCTTTTGGGAGGCAACCCAAGCGTGGTTTTGTACTATGAACAATTAGGATTTTTTCTTTCTTTCTTTCTTTTATTTTTATTTTTTATTTTTCAGCTTTTATTTTTTAAGTTTCTTTATTCTTATAACTGATTTTCTTGGTCAGGCAATATCTCTTTCACGCTGGAGGTGAACTAAACCATATGGGGCAGCAAGCTGAAGTCAAATTCTAAGCTATAGATCATTGTGAAATCACCTTTCAGGGCGGTACCTTTTCTTTTCCCCATCTGTGCTTTTAGTGTAAACATTGAGGACAATGTTTGATTTAAGTGTGGGGGAGTGGATAGCTTGAGCCATAATTTTCTGTTTTCAAAATTTTTGAACTAATTTTTTTTTATTTATACTTTTGAGCATCGATCTAAATTGTTAGATGATTTTACCTTTTTGGTTCTTGAATGCTTAGCTTGAGTGTTGAGTTAGTAATTTATTAGTCCTTATGCAACTCTCAAATTTTATTTTTAAATTGTTTTTGTAATTTTTTATCAAGCTAGTTGATGGTTATCTTGAGAAGCTGATTTTTTCATCAAATTTGTGTACTTAGTTCATTGATTTAAACCTTGTGAGATTATGAGCTTATTAAGTTGAATATGTGGTTTGTTCGGTTGATGGATGATTTGAATCACTTGAGAAAAAAATAAAAATTGTTTGACTTGTTGCATTCTGCTAAAAAAAAAAAAAGAAATTTGCTACTCCGCTGTTCTGGGTATTGAAGTAAGTTGGGATCTTCTTCTAAGGCAAGAGTCGATCACTACTTTGGAGTTGTGTCGAGTTAGTAGCTTGGGTATGGTAGAGCCCCTATTATACACTCGCTAAATGGCGGAATACAAGAAAAAGACAAAACAAGAAAAAAAAAAGTGAAAAAATCAAGTCAAATAAAAAAAAAGTAAATTCTCAACTGATTTCTTATTTTCTATGGGTTTGTGGTAAGACTGGTTGTGCTTTTTAAGTTCTTAACTACATGGTTTATTCTTTTTACTTGGTGCAAAAGTTTGATGTTTTTCTCAGATTTTCAATGGTGATTGTTGCTAGCTTGAGAAGAAATTGTTTTCAAAGACTTATTTAGTTTTAAGTTGCTATTACCGATTAGATTGTGTACTTAATTCTTCTTGCTAAGTTTTTTGAGACCCTTGGATATGAAATTATCTTACTTATTTTAGCTCAAAAGAATGTTTCTATTTTGAGTTTTGCCCGGGGACGAGCAAAAGCTAAGTGTGGGAGAATTTGATAAGTTTATATTTATTATATTTATTTCTCTCATATTTAGTATGTTTTAATATGTTTTGAACCTTAAATATATATTTTGAGTATGTTTTGTAGCTTAGAGTATATCTAGACTCAATTGATTGAAAGTGAATTTAATTTGCAATTTTACAAGTTTTAATTTGATTGTGCTCTTTCAGGATGTTAACAGATTGGTGATGTTCCGGTAGAAAAATCATATCTTGAGCTATAGAGATCGGAATGTAGTGATTCTTAATTTATTGGAAAGCTAACATCTTGAGCTACAAATCACATTTAGACCATGAAACCCAGTTTGCACGTTAAGAGGGTTAAATTCAGCTTCAAAGTTGCGATTTACGAGTCACCGTTGGTTCAAAAGCAGTTGCGGTATTTTGGACATATCTTTGGCTGTAGATGTCCGTTTTATGCGATTCATGTGTCGTTTCGAAGCTAAGAAATAGATATAAAACTTTTATGCTTTGATTTTTGAGAAATAATGGCTAAATCAAGGTCGAATATCAGCTTCAAGTTGTTGTTGCTGTTCTGGAGCATTGCTTGGCTGACAACTTTGAAACCTTATAGTTATTTTGAATCTTTTTATTTGTTTGGGGTATTTTGTAACAATGTAGAAAGTTTAGGGAGTTTTTATGAGTTTAGCCATAGGTTTTTGGTTTTTTGGTTTAAAAGCTCGCATCCGCCAGAGGCTCTATCTCTCCTATTAGCAATTTTAGTTTTATTTTCATTGTTCTTTGTTTATCTTCCGATCATGGCTGAGTAATTTTCTGATTCAGTTTTAGGTATGATTTCCATTGCTAACACCGGTTCTAAAAGTTGATTTTTCTTGCTTAAACTTTCTTTAATTTCAAGTATTTACTTCTTTGTTGTTCAGATTTATTGCAATTAATTTTCCTGTTCTCGCTTGTTGAATTGGTTTTGCAATTGCAAATCTGCTTGATTTTCTTTCAACTGCTTAGGTGAAGAATTTAATTAGAAGCAAGTAAATTGATTGGAGATTACTTTTATTTCTAGTTAATTCATGGGGAGAAGTAAGACAGGTTAAATTGTTCAAGCTTTTGGATTATTGCCTAGAATAAACTTTTTAGTTCATTGTTCTTAATGCTAATTTTGGGTTTATTAGAAATTGCTTTTCAATATCTGGTTATTCAAAATTAAGAAATTAATCTGAAGCTTTTTCTGATTAATTTTATTGCTGAATTCTTAAGGTTCTTTTTAGCTTTAAAGAGAGTCCTGTTTATTTACTTGAATTGAAGAAATATTTTCTTTCGATGATCGACTGCGTGATTGGAATGGATAATCAACCCTTAACTAAGCGTTTTTAGTATTAGTTAATTTCGATTTAATTCTACAGTTAATTTATTTCAGCTTTTAATTCAAGAAAATCTCCAACATTTTATTTCAGTTTTCTGACAGGAAGCTTTCGGTTAAGAAATTTCTTTGGGATTCAACTTGGTTTTCACTACTAGACTACAAATTTATTTATTTTGAGTTGTTAGAAATACCATAATTATTTTTGGCGATTTCGACGACCGATCATCTACTATAGCCAACCTGATACTATAGCCTTCCTCAATCGTTTTTCAAAGCGAGACCATTGTGCTTCTTTTTTCTTCCATCCTTCAAACCATTAATCCTCATCAGTTGGGAGGCAATAGTTTTGTTATTCTTCTAAATATGGATATAGATTTGAATGAGTTTCCAATTGTTGAAGATTTCAACGATGATCCAAATGTTTGCGAAGAGAGGGGGGTTGGTGATGGTGGTGATAGTAGTGGGATAAATGTTGTGTTCATCAAACTTGTGTGTTGATTTATTTTAAATATTGCATGATACTGTTATAATACATATTTTTTGTTGGATGAATTAATTAATGATGTATAATTTTGTATGTCTGGATCATCATCTTCCTCACTTCCCCTCCTCTTACTCATCCTACTAATTTCCTTCTCTTTTTTGCAATACAATAATTTAAGCATACACAAATTTATTATCATATTAATAGTATCATACAAAAGAGAACTAAGATCATGGAATAACTTCACTTTTCCACATAAACACGAACTATAAACATACAAAATATGGCCAATATAATACAAATTCTTATTTTTTTTTCCAAACTTAACATTGTTTTATGTGCTCCCCATTAATTACCCTTCTTCCACTTCCTTCTTCTACGATCTTGGTCTCATGTGAGGATTCACATTTGTATGGCTTTTCCCTTTTACACCTTTCCCTTTCCCTCTAAACTTGTAATTAATAAAATCATCAACAATTAACCATCAAAACCTAAAACAGTATTGTCAAATACAATGGTTTACCTTACCTTGTATCTAAGCCTGAGTCATATTCTTTGCCCTCAGTCTCAATAGGTTTTCAATGTTTCAATACACTTGATTTGCTGCAGCCTTGTTTAACTCATACTTGCTTGACAATGATCAGCTCACTTCCTGGCAAAGGAATCTTACAAGTAGGATTTCAAGATTTCCAAAAACATTTCAGTATCATGACTATTATAGACTCAAGCATATATTCAGTACAAAGCAAACTAAAACATACACTTGGTACTTCGAACATTCCATGTCTTAAGTTTGTTCCCCGATCGACTCACTGTTAAAACATCACTCACCATTAGCCTAACTATAATCTGAAGCATCAAAACTGACCTTATTAAAAATACAAAATAACTCGCTCCCCAAACAATTCAAACCTGATTGCATACAAAATACAGAACAATATATGCCATACAATTCGAGTCTAGTTATATGCATGTTAAAAACATACAATATGTCCCTAAAAACATGCACATTGTTCTCAGTTATATACAATTTACCCTTCAACCCATACAATCTGGTACTATACATATCACATTCAATACTATACATTTAACCCCTCAATCTATACATATTGTACTTGGTTCTATATAAGGCACTAAACAAATCAGATTCACTCATAGTTTCAATCACACACCAGTATCATACATCACATATTCACTCATCACTCACAAGAAGCCTAACTATAATCCAAAGCATTAAAACAAACCTTGTTACACATACAAAATAACTAGCTCTATAAACAACTCAAACCTGATTGCATACAATAGATCAATATATACCATACAAGTTGAGTCTAGTTACATACATATTAAAAACATATACACTTTTGTATGTGTATTAAAAAACATTAGTATTTTTCATAAAAGGTGTACTAAAAGGTATAATGGCTTTGCCGTAAGTGAAATTCCAGTGATTATATCTCTAACCAGCCTATAAGCTTAATCACTTTGCCGTAAGTGAAATTCCAAAAAATGATTCACCCAATATCAACACTCTGGAGGTAGAGTTCATTGTGAATTGATAGACCATTAATGCGCAGATTTCTGCACCGTTGAAGGACGTATACAAGACTCGCTTCATATAAAGATCTAGTGTTGAAAATGAAATGAAGAGACTTAATTTCTTCGGACGATTTTATTTTATTATTACGCGTTCACATGGGACCTGAAAAGGACAGCAGGGGCAACGATTCCGGGCAGCACTGGAAGAGGAGATTAGCGGCAGTGCAAGGACTAGTTGCGGCCGAGTGTAGATTTTGTTGGAAGTAACAGTGCAAGAAAGAACAGAGTAGGCTAAACTTGTGCGCACTTTATTACTGATAATGACTCTATATATAGAGACGTTACATCGCAGGCTTTTAAGCTAAAAAAGGTGTAAAACAGAAGTTGCCTGTTGGCAACAGACACTGAATCAAATCGTAACAAACTTCAACGGAAAACAAAGACTCTTATCAACTCCTAAAACTACTCAACAGTTTTGAATTATCAGTTCAACACCCTCCCGTAATTCAAAGCTGGTAATGCTCATCATGCTTCAAAACTTCACAAATTTGTCGAGGGACAGTGCTTTTGTGAACATATCTGAAACTTGCTCATTCGATTTGCAGACCTTGACCTTCATTTCTTCATCCCTGTAGCAACGTGTTTTTTGGAGTCGCCACCAATTGGTTTACCTAGGTCGATTGGACACCTTAAAATGGTCTACGAGAGTTCAAGGGGTTCGGGAGTACGGTTACGCTAAAACAACTTTGTTATAGCGCCCAAAAATTGGCACCTTAGTTTGATTTTAATTTTCTTTTGCTTGCTTTAAATAATTTCAGTTAATATCCAAACCATGGATTCTAATCGAACCACCCGGATATGGACTTCAAAACCTTCCTATTTGATTTTATTTATTTTTATGAAATTTTGATATTTCCAAACCATAGATCCTATCGGACCACCCGGATGTGGAACCTAAAACCTTGACCTATTTTCTAGGTTTTTATCTTTTAAATATTTTGATTGACTATAGATCCAAACCATGAATCCTACTGGATCACCCGGATATGGATATAAAAATTATTTCCCTCACTTTCTTTATTGTTTTCAAAGATTTTTAAATAATCATCCAAACCATGGATCTTATCATATCAGCCGGATGTGGATCTTAAAATTATTTTTAATTATTGTCCTAAATTCATCATAAGATTTTATTAAACTCATGAAGAATGAATACTCTAATCATGATTTTTGAGGTGTATTATGTAAAATTAAATAAATCTTAAAAATTATACTCCTGAAACCTTTATCTATCCTACACCTACAATCTTTACCTAATCTTAGTGACCAAATTAATTCATGACTTTAATAAACAAAATAAGTAAACAGCAAGAGAAATAAACAAAAAAACAATGCTGTCAGTGGCTTTTCTGCAAAATGAAAACATGTTAGTAACTTAATGGATGAAATAAATGATTGAAAGGACTAATCATGGGTTTTACCCAAAAGGAGATGGATGGGTTGGATCCGGGTTGGGTTTGGCAGGTCGCGATCCAGATCTCCTCTCGTTTCTCCTCCATCTGGCGATGGCTGGGCGAACGGCAGGTGGTGGCCTGGAGCTTGGACGGCGGCGACCTTGGGCGGCAACCATTGGCGAGATGACAACGAGGAACGGAGGAGGACGGTGACGGTGGAACTTGGAGCGACAGATGCGGGAGGCTTATCGGAGATGGCGGCGCACGATCCAACTGCAAAATGGGAGGCGACGTGGCGGCGGCGACGTGACAGAGCAACGACGAGGGCAAGAAAGAGCGCGGGGTCGGCGATGGCAGGAGCAGCGACGGCGACAGCTGGAGACAGCTGGGCACGGTGGCTGGAGGTTGCCGGCGATGGGGAAGCGGCGTCAATGGGCTGACGGTGAAAACGGAGGAAAAACGAGCGTCGGGCATCAAGGGGAAAAGGAGTGACGGCGACTGGAGCGGCGTCGAGTATGCACGAATCGTCTGGGAAGAGGGAGCAAGGGTGACGGCGTTGTAGGGAGGAAATTTAGGGTTCCTGGGCAGAAAGGGTGCAAGGCAGGTGACTTGAGCTGCTGTTTTCTCTTTTTCGAGACTAGGAGCTTAGGGCTTCGATCTTTCTCCCCTTTTTTCTCGAAATCTGGACCCATATTTATACTAGTGGGACTTTAAAACGTGATTAACACTTTTTTTAGAGTTTAAACTTCATCCAAATCAAATTTGAAGAAGTTTAAATCAATTAGGATGCAATCTGGTAAAATTACTAATTTCAGTCCAATAAAACTCTCAATCTGCCTATTCTGCCCTAAATTCTGTCCCAAAACTTTCAGGAATTGTCAGATTAGCCCAAAACTTTGCAAAAACCTAGATTTCTCCTGAATCCCATAAAATCGCCAGATCTGGCTCAAACATTCTAAAATTGATAGATTTGCCAAAAACCTTTGAATTTTGCTCAAAACTTTCTAAAAATGTCCTGTTTTCTCCCAAACTTTTTGTTTTTGCCCAAATTGACCCTACAACACTTTTAAGACTCCAAATTAGTACCTAAATTAAATTAACTCCTATTTCTATCCTAGATGACAACTTAAACTCTAAAAATCAATAATTACCTAAAAAGACTAAACTGCCCCTATAAAAATCAAAATACTCCTAAACTAATTTTCCTACTCTAAAACTTAACAAAAAGTTAATGCCCGGACAAAATTGGGTGTCAACAATCGCTAATCAACTGCCTTATGAAATGAAATTTAATTTCAATATGTTTTTTCCTCCCATGCATAATTGGATTCTTAGTCAAGGCAATAGCTGACTGGTTATCACACAGAAGTGTGTTAGCACTGATTTGTTTCTGGCCAACTTTGCTCAGAATTCTTCGTATCCAAACTGCTTGACATGCTGCTGTAGTTATAGCAATGTACTCAGCCTCTGTGGAGGACAGTGCAACAGAGTTCTGCTTCTTGGACATCCACGAGATAGCTCCAGTTCCTAAGTTGAAACAGTTGCCGATGGTGCTCTTTCTATCATCTTGTGACCCTGCCCAGTCACTATCCGTATAACCTTTCAATATGAACTTGGTTGTGCTGAAATACCAAATTCCATAGTCATAAGTTCCGGCAATGTACTTCAGAATTCATTTTGCAGCACCAAAATGATATGCAGTAGGGCTATTCATGAAGCGTGATACCATGTTTACCGAGAATGCAATGTCCGGCCTTGTATGAGTTAAGTAGATAAGACGCCCAGCCAAACTTCTGAACTTCCTTGCGTCTGTTGCCTCTGTTCCATCTTGAGCCCTTAGTTTTTCATTTGTGTTGATTGGTGTTGGCGCGGTAGTATACTCCTCCATCCCAAATTGCTTAATCAAATCCATAGCATACTTTCTTTGAGATAAGAAAATCCCTTCTTTGGTTTGTTTAACCTCTAACCCAAGGAAGTAATGAAGCTTCCCCAGATCGGTCATTTCGAATTCCTTCATCATAGCATCTTTGAAATCTGATATGAGTTGTATAGAGGAACCTGTATACACCATATCATCCACATAAAGGCTCACAATTACCATATCTTCTCCTTCTTGCTGCTTCACATAGAGGGTTGGTTCACTTGAGCTCCTTTCAAATCCATTACTGATGAAAAACTTGTCGATCTTGCTGTACCAAGCCCTTGGGGCTTGTTTTAGGCCGTACAGGGCTTTGCTTAGCTTGTACACTTTATGTTCTTCTCCCGGGATCACAAAACCTTTAGGCTGCTGGACATATACCTCTTCTGTTAAATCTCCATTGAGAAAAGCTGATTTTACGTCAAACTAGAACACCTTCCAGTTGTGCTAAGCTGCAAGAGCCAAAATGATTCTAACAGTCTCAAATCGTGCAACTGGGGAAAACGTTTCTTCAAAGTCTACCCCATATTCTTGTGTGAAGCCACGTGCCACCAATCTGGCTTTATACTTTTGCACTTGACCATCTGAAGCATATTTGATCTTGAAGAGCCATTTCAAGCTGATCGTATGTTTTCCTTCTGGTAGTTCCACCAAATTCCAAGTTTGATTTTTTCTTATGGCTGCAAGTTCGTCCTCCATGGCCTCTTGCCACACTTTGTCTTTCATTGCTTCCTGAATGTTGATCGGTTCTTCGGCAAGGAGTGCATATGTTGATGAATAGATTTCATTCAGTGACTTTGTCTTCCTCCTTTCTTGTTCTGATGATGATTCTTCTGAAACACTTGCTACAGGTGTTTCGAGCAGTGGACTTTCTGGATGAGTTATTATTTCGGCTTCGGCTGGAGTCTCCTTATTTTCAAATTGGATGGAAGACTTCTTAATGGCTTCCCCGATCCAACACCTACCTTCATCAAACTTTACATCCCAACTAATAACAATTTTCTTGTTTTCAGGATCAAACAATCTATAAGCTTTAGAACACAGGCTGTATCCAACAAATACATATGCTTCTGATTTCTGTTCCAATTTGTGTCTATCAGTAGTAATCAAAGCATAGCATAGGCATCCAAAAACTCATAAATGACTTACAGAAGGCTTCGTCCCGTGCCAGGCTTCATAAGGGGTCATATTCCACACAGCTTTCGTAGGGGATATGTTGAGAAGGTATACTGCTATTGCTACTGCTTCTGCCCAGTAGTCATTACCGAGCTGCTTGGACTTCATCATAGATCTGGCCATCTCGACCACCATTCTATTCTTGCGTTCAACAGTCCCATTCTGCTCCGGGGTGTAGGGAGCTGTAAGTTCTCGTTTGATGCCTTCTTTCTCACAAAATTCAGTAAATTTCTTAAAGCAAAATTCTTCTCCTCTATCTGTTCTAAGAATCTTCAAGGTGTTGCCACTTTGCTTTTCCCTTATGGCTTTGAACTTCTTAAAGTGTTCAAGAGCTTCAGACTTGGCTGTCAGAAAATATACCCAACACAGACTCGTTAGGTCATCCATGAAAAGAAAAAAAATACCTGCTCCCGGCGTGAAACCAGATTCTCATTGGTCCGTAGATGTCTGTATGCACTAGCTCTAGTTTCTCACTAGCACGCCATGCCTGACCCTTGGGAAATGATTTCCGAGCTTGCTTTCCTAAGGCACACCCTTCACAGACGTGATCAATGGTTTTAATTGATGGTAATCCCATCACTATCTTCTTGGTTTCTAGCAGTTGTAACCCTTGAGCATACAGGTGGCCATATCGTTGATGCCATAATTCTGATTCGCTTATCTTGCTAGTCATAAGTGCAACATCTTATTCATGAGAGAAATTGATTGGGAACATGCGATTATCAGTCATATGTGCCTTTAGTACTACTTCACCAGTCTTTGATTTAACACGTCACATGCCTTCCTCAAATAGAACACTAAGGCCACCGTTAATTAGTTGACCCACACTTATCAGATTGTAGGTTAAACTTAGAGCATAGTGCACATTGCTAATGAGCTTCTCTTTTCCCACAACCATTATTCTGACCATGCCTTTTCCTTCTATCTTCACTTTCTTTTCATTTCCAAGATGAACCTGAGCTTTGTATCCCTCATCTAAGTCCTTAAACTTGTTTTTTTCGCCTGTAAGGTGATTAGAGCATCCACTGTCAAGATACCATAGTTCTTTAGAAGAGGATTGAGAGCTTACATTGGTCATGAACAAATATTTGTCCACTTCATCTGGTTGCTCCACAATTTTGGCCTGATCGCCCTTGCTTCAACATGCATCATCTCGATATCCGATTTTTTTGTAGTACGTGCATTGGATGGTGCTACGACCACGTCATCTTCCTCTGAAAGCTCCTTGACCTCTCCCTTGATTTTGGTGTGAACTTCCACCAAGGGCTTGGAAGGCTTGCTCTTCCTCTTTTATAAGTGATCGATTGATCCTTACTTCGTGGGCTTACAAAGAACCCAGGAGCTCATCTGTAGTCATTGTGGAGAGGTTCTTAGACTCTTCAATGGCGGCTACAACGTGGTCAAACTTTGGTGCCAAGCTTCTTAGGATTTTAGCAACCACTGTCTCGTCTGTAATCCTGTCTCCATAGGCTCGCATTTGGCTGACAATTAAGATCACCCTTGCCAAATATTCCTGAACTTGGTCATTATGTTTCATACCAGCTATCTCGAACTCACGCCTTATGGATTGGAGTTTCACTGTAATGACTTTTGCAGAGCCTTGATACTCCATTCTGAGAATGTTCCAGGCCTGTTTGGCCGTTGTAGCGCTAGCTATCCTTGCAAAGATAGCATCATCAACTGCCTGTTGAATGAAAAATAGAGCTTTTGCGTCCTTCTTGACAACTTCCCTACTAGCTGGTTCATTTGAAGTTGCTTCTGGGAATCCACTTTCTACAATATCCCAAAGGTCCTGGGATTTGAAGAGAGTCTTCATTTTGATACTCCAGTACTCGTAGGAGTCGCCCTTGAATATTGGGATTTGTGGTTGAGCCACATTTGCTGCCGCTGAGTTGCTTGTCATTCTCTGATGACTTTTTGGAACAAGTTCTGGAAAAGTTTGGTTGGGAAACTGGCTCTGATACCATAATGTTGGAAGTAACAGTGCAAGAAAGAACAGAGTACGCTAAACTTATGCGCACTTTATTACTGATAATGACTCTATATATAGAGACGTTACATTGCAGGCTTTTAAGCTAAAAAAGGTGTAAAACAAAAGTTGCCTGTTTGCAACAGACACTGAATCAAATCGTAACAAACTTCAACGGAAAACAAAAACTCTTATCAACTCCTAAAACTACTCAACAGTTTTGAATTATCAGTTCAACAGATTTCTACGTCGCTATGGCGTCTGATCCTTCTCCTCTTTAACATTTCTGCGTCGCTGATTGAACCAATTCTCAAGGTGAGAAATTTTCTTATTTCACCAGTCTAATTAATAGTTGATATATATATATATATATATATATATTCAATTTGGCAGTTGCAGTAAATGGCTTCCTCTGCAAGGCATCGAGGCAAGTTGTGGCAAGGATTTCTTCTTCGCAGGACTTCACTTGGTAGGAAACACAAGCAATGCGGTTGGCTCCAAGGTGACCCCGGTGAATGTAGCAGACTCAACACTTTAGGCATCTCCCTGGTCCACATCTCAACCTTCCCCACACCCACCTGCAAGCAACTGAAATTTAGACGGTTCTAGTGGACACCCTTAAGGTCGGCTTCATCACTTCCAACAAAAACCGCTTCATCATAAAAGTGTTGAGAAAGGGCGATGTGTTTGTGTACCCTATGGTCGGGTATGTTAATGCTGGGCTATTGGGGCTCTGAGCAGCCAAAACCTTGGAGTTATTACCATTGTGGACACTGTGTTTGGGTCTAACCCCGTATTTCAAGTGATATTCTGGCCAAGGCATTCCAACTGGACAAGAATGTGATCACTGCCATGTAATCCAAGTTCTAGATCCAGCAAAAAAAAAAAAACACATATGGATGACAAACCCTTCTTTAACACAATTGAATTCAATGACATGTCTACATAATTTGTTTTGTTCTCCTATTCATTTTGATGTATTATTGTTTTGTACTGGTACCTTAAAGACAAATAAAGACCATATGTAGTTATGCCCTTCAGCATCTTCGTCTTGCAACATGGTGAATTCCGAGGGAGCTTCCGAGGAGGGAGAACGTCTGACGGAGAGGTTCCCCAGGTGGGAAAGTACTTGAAAGACTTTGAAAAAAAAAAGGGGTTAGGAGGTCCCCGAGATGATTTTTCGGGGAGGAGCCTCCGATGCCTAAGTCAGTTTCCTGAGAAGGTAAAAGAGGACACGTAGGAAGTTTTGCGGTCTTGCCTGTTTGTGTTTTTTCAGGAAAGAGGAGTCTCATCCCTTGCCAGGACGTGTTCCTGTGTATTTATAGGGAAGCCTGGCCCGTTTGGATCATGACACGTGTTCGGTCAGATCTTTCTGTACCTTCGGACGTAGGGGACAAGTAGCCAGTGGCAGGCTCCTTGAGCCTTGAA
>KK902746.1:15012-43944 GCA_000696445.1 Aquilaria agallochum | reverse complement strand
TTTTGGGTCTGCTTGAATTAGTTCGTATTCCGTTGTTGTAGCAGGCCGTGGTCGTGAGCTGTAGGATGTTCATCTCGCCGTCGCGGACCGAGATGTTGGTGACCTCGATGTTGCTGTTTCGGAGGAATGGTTTTGGCGCGTGGGAAGCGTTGCCCTTGCAAGTGATGAGGAAACTGTCCTCGTTGTCGCGGTACCGACAATCGGTGGTTGTTCCGAAGGGGTAGGGTATGCTCACATTTCCGCAGGTTCGGAGGCACACGGCGGTTGTCCCAGTGGCTGCCACGACGGCAATAAATATAGCTGCCGCAGCCGCCGCCTGTAGCAGTTTCACGCGCATTTTTCTAAAAATTTTACTATTGGGAAAAAATTAGAGATGTTGAGCGGAGATACTGAAAAATCATTTTTCTTTCCTTATATATCACTCTGTTTATTGTACAGTTCACCTTGACCCAGCTTAGCGACTCGTCTCGTGTTGACGTCGTCAGCGTCACACATTTATGTCATTTTTGCACTCTGTTCCGTCCGATTTTAACTTTCTAATTTTCGTTAAGCTTAGGGAATATTTTGGGAGTGAATTTTTTAAATCAAATTAATTAAAACTGGATTTTAATAAGGAAAAAAATATTTTGATTCTGAAAAAATAATTTGACTAATAAAATTTTAATTAATTTATAAAATGATGTTATTCGAGTGATCCTTATGTAAAAAAAGGTATTAAATTTTAAATAATATTTATTCTGAAAAATAAAAATAAGTGATTTTTAGAAGTTGCAGATCAATAGAGCCTTATTACGACCTACTAGGTCAATAACTATGTACATTAGTTCTAACGCGTTTGAAAGATAAAATCTTATGGTTTTTATTACTAGTATTTTCCAAACTTATTTTCGGAAAAAGATAATATGAAATTTTAACAAAAATAAGCTAAATTTCTGGCTTCCAACTCACTTGAAAATCCACCCTCTTAAACACGTCCTAAAATTCGTCTTTTTGAATGAGAACAAATCAAACTCATTTCTACATAGAAAGGCAACGCAATAAGGAGCAAAAGTGGGGAGAAGGAAGAGTAGATTTAAAAGTTCAAGGTTTTGAATTATTGATTTAAAAAATGTGAGGACTAAAACTGTCATTTTAAATTTAGTTGTGTTACTTAATGCCATTTTAGAGATTTCAGTTCAATTTAACAATGAAATTGAATAAAGTACATAATTGAAACATGCAACATGAGAACATGAGATAAGAGATTTTGATAGAACAAATTTAGGCTCAAATACTCATTTAAGACATGAAAATAAGTTAAGTGACCGCATATGAATTTTACCCTAAAAGCATTTTATATAGACTGTGATAGGCAATTTTAGTTAGTGGGGAAAAATTGGGAGTATTTAACATCATGGTTTTTTTTTGGACCTTCGAGATATAGATATAATTGAATTAGTAATAATATGTACATTTGGCTAACATCCTATTTCTTGGACCAAATATGTTCTAGTGGAATTAAAGAATGTTTGATCGAGTCAGCGGCACATTTTTTTCCTGGAAGAATAGTTTGTGACATTAGTTTCGAAAGGCCTGGTCCTGTGAGATGATTGGCCAGTAAAAATCATTTTTCTTTCAAGTCTAAAGAAATTGGTTTTGCGACTTTGTTAATTCGCTTCAACTTAAATCAACTTAATCTAAAATAACTTATTTTTATTTTTATATATTTTTCACATGGAACTAATTTTATTTTAAAGTAAATATTATATAGGTTTAATAATCTATTGAAAATATAATTTTATAATCTTATTAAATTTTTATGAATTTTTTCTTTTTAATGCTTAAAACTATAAAAATTCATAAAAATTTAATAATATCATGAAAAATTACTTTTAAATAGATTATTATAGCTACATAATACTAGCTTTCAAATGAATTTAGCTTAAAAAAAAGATGTAAAAATAAAAATAAATTATTTTAGATTAAATTAAAACAAATTGATACTATCATTTAAATGGTATCAAACGAGCAAATCCTAGTCTCATCTCCTGTATCAGAATATACAAGTTGCTACATTCATCTCAGTTATCTCGCTTCTCGGGTGGTACACTCTTCATTCCGAAATTTGCATAAAATTCGTCTTGAAACTCTCCACCTTATGGCTTATGGTCATGGGAAGAACCTGCAGGCTGCAACAACTACGCCACTAGCTGCTCTTTGTTTTATGATGTGTAATATCTTTATAATTAATTTGGTTTGAATTTTGAAGCTACCAGCAACTTTTAGCCAACCACCTTAAACACCACAGCCAAGCCCCTAATCTAACTTTCAGTTTGTACCATTCCGAAAATTTCATTACTTTTTGGCCTAAATCCATAATTCACCCCCAAACTTTATTGACTCGGACACTTAACCCCTATAACTATGAATTGGGGCAACTCAGCCCCCTAAACTTTGTAAACTGTGACACATAACTCATTCTTATTGATGGAAATGTTTTTTTTTTGTTTCCAATGGACTTAAATGACAATTACATTAAACTAGGAGATTGAATTTGGCGTTTTAGCATATTAGTGTTTGAGAGACCGGCTTCCTCTATAGTTTCGCATGCAAGAGGTCAAAGAGTTTTTGAAAAATAAGGAGCATCCTCAGCATACCAATTTGAGCTGCAGAGGAGAACGACCTTTCAAACAGCAATATATTAAAATATTAAGCTCAACCTCTTTTTTCAATATTATTGTCATTTAAGCCCTTGAGAAACAAAAAAGAACATTTCTATCAATTTAGAGGGGTTATGTGTCCCAGTTTACAAAGTTTGGGATTTGAGTTGGCACGAGTTATAAGTACAGGGGTTAAGTGTACGAGTCAGTAAAGTTTGGGGGTGAATTATGGATTTATGCCTTACTTTTTTAACCAATCAAACATTACTGCAATTTTTTAGGGAATTAATCATAAATAATTAAATTTTATTTTTCACATATGTTTAACTTTTGCATTCCTCTTATATTTTTTGCATTTGTTTTTAATTCACTGTAGTGTTTTTTTTTCAGAGAAACTCTATTGTGTTTTTTATTTGTTAAACTAATGAATTATGGATAAAAATGTTAAAATGAAAAGTTGATTGCTTATGCTTTTTAATTTATTTTTTATATGTTGATAACTTGTTATGTCTTGTGTGACTTGGACCTTAGAATTGACCATTAAAATTTTAAATATGTTAATATGTTCTATTTATAATTTGATATGTGTATAGTTATATATATACATAAACACAATCAGTACATCTAAAATGATATGATATGATATCAATATTATATCATACCATTAAAAAAATCATACACTAACTGCTACAAGATTCAAAAACTTGAATATTTTACTTGTTTGGCCTAACTACAGGAATAGCCCTTGAATTTGCTCAACTCGAGTGAGTTGGTCCAAAACTCAGAACTCATTAATACTTGGCCCATTAACTTTCAAAAGCTATGCACTTCAATCCATTCTATACTATAGTAAACATACAGTGTTAGGTTGTACTTAGGTGGCATTTAATCACTTGTTGAGGTGGAATAAACAATGGTTTGATTAAGAGACACGAAATAACTCCCTATCCCCAATTTTTTTGAAACAGAGAACCCATGCTTTTTGGCAAGAAAGAGAAATAATCGCCACTATGTTTCTGCAGTTGGAAGAGGCTAAAATTGAAATGGAACCGAAGCGGTGAAAGGTGGTCAAAATTAGAGGCGAAATCGGAGATTGGAGGACAACGAATCGGCAATTGGAGAATGGCGAATCAAAGATAGCGACAACAATGGCCATTAGAGGATGGTGAATAAGAGAGAACGCGACGGCAACGGTGAAATCATAGGCAAAATCAGAGATTTGAGGATTACAAATCGGCAATTGGAGAACTGCGAATTGGAGATGGTGATGGTGATGGCGATTGGAGGATGGCGAATAGGAGAGAATGTGGCGAAGGCGGCGAAATCAGAGACAATTGGAGGATGGTGAATCGGAGAAAATGTGACGGTGATGGCAAATCAGAGACGGTTGGACGATGGCAAATCGGAGAGAATGCGTCGGTGACGACGAAATTAGAACGACAAATCAGCGATTAGAGAATGGTGAGTCAGAGACGGTGACGGTGATTGGAGGATGGCAAATTGGAGAGAACCAGATGGTGATGGCAACTGTGACTGTGAATCGGAGGCAGCTACGGCATCCTTGCTGTTACCTGCAACAATTGGGATAAAATTGTCGACAAATACAACAGGAATTGGAATGGAAACTTGATGAGTCAGGGGAATTGATGGAGGGATTGAAGGATGTAATTAGCCCCTTTCATTTGCTGAGATAGCATCGGAGCTTGTCATTTTGGTGACGATGGTGAGTCTCAATGATCAGCTCTCGGAACCAAAAGTTCAGGCAAATTCGCCCGACCCATGTGGCTTCAAATGGAAGAGGGAGACAGGGTCGCAAGTTTCATAGTATTAGAGTTCGATCCAAATGTAATTTCCTTTTTCGCTTCGGACCAGAGTGCAAATGGAAGTGGGTGACAGAGCTCAATCATGAAGAAATGCAAAAACATCTTTGGAGGAGCAGAGCAGAAATGGAAAAGCTAACTCCACCTCAACTAACAAAAGCCACAGCATCCTTCCCCTAACACCATCTGTTTAATACTATAGCTCATGGACTAAGTTGCATAGCTTTTTAAAGTTCAGGGGCCAAGTTTTAGTGAGTGCTGAGTTTTGGACCAACTTGCTCGAGTTGGTCAAGTTCGAGGGGTAATTTTGTAGTTAGGCCTACTTGTTTTGCTCGTCCTGTCTGCGAAGAAGGCGGCCCCAGCTTCCGGGAGCAAGTAAAGGTGTTCGGAAGTTGCAAGTGTCGAAGACATGTCGACCTGTTACATCGGAAAGGACTTCTCAAAGTCATTGTCTTTTATCTCAGACTTCTTGCTCAAATTAATTTATCGCTTTATTTTTGTTTCCTTAATTAATTTTCTTTTTGAGAACAAGATAAATTAGTTCACAAGTATAATCACTTAAAAAGAAAAGGTTCACAGGTATAATTATTACTACTACTCTGTAACTACATATGGAAATTTAACTGTAATTTGACTGATAAATTAAAATTTAACTACACATAACTACGCTGAAGTCCAACCATGTAAAGGTTAATTCCTAGCGAATCTGCCAAATGTCACCATAAATCCAGTATCTGTCAGTATAATTTCTTGGAAGGTACAAGAGACTAGGTTCCAATTTTTTTTTTTTGAACGGCAGAAAATTTATTAATCAAAGAGAATAATACACCAATGACCAAACAGGATGAGATTAGGACGAAGGTAGACCATAACCTGCAAAGACACGAAGATTACCCATGTCCTCAATGCACCAACACCACACACAAGGCACAACCCTGCCTGGACATAAAGCGGTCGCGGCCTTATCAGAACAGCATGACCGAGGACCAAAAATGCGACCAATTCAGAACATAGAACAAGAAGACTACTAACAATGCGACCAATTCCCTAGTGCTAGAAAGGGATTATAGCACCATTTGTACCAGCTCACTTCATTCTTGGCTCGTGTTAACAACCCACAGAAAAAGATAAATATTGCACCTTGGAGAATATCTTTTCCACAGTATTGACAACCGAGTTGAAAGTACGATTATTGCGAGCATTCCAGGTTATCCAAGCTATGATATTCAGTGTTGCTTGAAAGCAAAGAACCTGCACAACTTTCCAAGAGGGCCGTACCTAAGGTTTAAAATGGAGAACAGAGTCAGGCCCGAAGCACAACCACTACAAGTAAACAAACCATTAGCCATGGGAAAAATGGTGGCCTAATCGTAGCAAAAGAGATATTTGCTATGAAAATAATCATCATAAACTGTATCACAAAAATCTCCGTGGCTACTTAAAAATTGTAGCCATATCGTGGCAAAAAGCGACGATTTCTATCATCGCTCAAAAAGCCATGATTATGATGAGTGGACGGCGACGATTTTCCCTTGATCAGAAAACGTCGATTTTGTCTCGGAATAAGAGTGATGACTTTCCCTCGAATAAGAAGCGACGATTTTCCCTTAGACCAAAATTGGCATTTTTTTTTATAGAAATTCTATCAAATTTAATCATAAAAGTGTCATAAGGCCAATGATTAAGATAAAATTTAGCTTTTTGAGAACTTTAAAAGGACAAAATGAATGTTAGAGACATACACATTAAGACAACGTGAAAAGATCATGGACCTTAAATAAATTTTACACTACATGATATAGAGCCGGCTGCCAAAAGGAAATATAGAGCAATGCTACCGCATCGTATTATTTTATATTTGGAAAAGAATAAAATAAAAGTTGGATTTTAAATTGAGTCCTAATTCTCCTAAAATGAATTGGTCTGCATGTAAGCCACCTAAAAAGAAAACTAGTAAGGGACCGGTTCACAATTCAAGAGGTTTGTGGTTCACATTAATTAGGGGTCTGAATGTAAACCAATAACCACTCTAAAAGAATGAATTAGCAAAGATCATTTCACAATTCACTGGGTCACGAGTTCACTATTCGAGACTAAATGTGAACAAATGAGGACTAGTTCACAATCTAGGGGTCATTGGTTTATAGTGGGGGATCTAAATGTGAACCAGTGATGACCAATTTACAATTTAGTGGTCATTGGTTCACAATCTGAGGTCTGAATATGAATAAGTGAACTATGAAATGTAAACTAGTAAGGACCGGTTCATAATTCAAAAAGTCATTAGTTCACAATCTAGGGCCTGAATGTGAACTAGGGACCTCATGAATTGTGAAGTAGTAAGGATTGATTCACAATTCAGAGGGTCATTAATTCACAATTCAGGGCCTAAATTTGAACCAATAACCTCTTGGGTTATGAATCAATGAGGATTGGTTCATAAATTAAGGGTCACCAATTCACAATCTGAGGCATGAATGGGAATCAGTGACCCATTGAATTGTGAACTAGTGATGACTATTTCATAATTCGGGGGCTTAAATGTGAACCACTTTATTTTAGGGGAATTAGGACTCAGTTAGAAACTAGATAGGTTTTGGAAATAACTCAGCAAAACTAAGTTTTAAAACTAAAAGTGTTATTTCTCCACAAATGGATGGTAGCAACACTTTTGTGAACCCCCTAAATGCTTTCGTTTTTCACTAAATGCATTTCTCACCTATTATATCACTTTTCTCACCCATAATATCGTTTCTCTACGACAAATGTTATCTTTGTAAACGGATAGTGGCAACGCTTTTGTTCTACCCTAAATGCTTTTCGCGCCCCTGAGATCACTTTTCTACAATCAATTCTCTCATAGCTGCAGAGTTTCATCACACCCATGTGGTAATTTGAAAAGGGCGATCAGGTCCTGAGTTTACTGTGCTGCAATTCAATCCTAATGTGATTTCCACCTTCAGAGAATTACTAATAGAAAGTAGAAAGAAAAGCTAACCATGACCCCTTATTCAAGCTTAGAAAATCACTAAATGAGGAAAAAATCAGGAAAACACCTTCAAAGTAGAGCAAAAATGAAAATTTTCTATTTTTCTTACCTATCGTCTAGGTGAACCAGTTATTCTTAGGGATGACAACGGAGCAAATTAGGTGCAGATACTCTCTACATCCCATCCATGCTCGTGGCTTTTTTTACACATGCCAGTTTGCAAGTAAAGAATCTCACTCATCCTACTACCCTGTGGGTTACCCACAGTTTAATATGCTGTTTAATATGCCTTTTTAAATTCATAAAAAAGAACACATGAAAAATTCATACCAACGTCATAATCCACATCCATACAACAAGGTCATAAAATGCACAACAAAAAACATTCATTAGCAGAGATAGCATTCATGATTCAAATCCAATAAGAACAAATATTCATCATTAAATGAAACTTTCTCCACAACACCCACAAGTGTTCATCGTCTTCATGCTCTCCTTTACCCCTCTCATCTTCACTCTTTTGGGTTGTGAACATTTTCCTGCAAAGTCATGGAGCAAATAATAGTCCAAGAGAAAAAGATAAAATGTAGAACTTGTTATAACAAGCCAAACCATTTATAATTCGCACCTTCCAAGACATATAATATAGAAGCAATAGTATGATTCTCAGAAAATGGAAGCAACTATCAACGTGGAATTAAGACATAGGAGTCAAAGTAGCAATTTGGAATCAATACTTCCAGTTGTTATGTTCAACACGTAATGGATTATTTGGCAACACAAACACTTGTCACGTGACAATATACAGAGGCCGTTATAGTATGAATTGATAAATTATTAAGAACTTACGGAAAAGCGCAACCTTAGAGTGTAAACTGGTTTAACTTATGTTATATATGACAAACTCTTAAACGCATCCATTAATTTTAACTGGTTTATGTTTTCATACATCAAAGTGTTGCAACAGCCAGAATTCGTGTGGAAGACTTCCAATTTCTAAAAGTAAGAAAAAAAATGCAAGAATCACAATGAAAGGTATAGAAATGAACAAAAAACAAAGAGGGTCGAATTACCGAAGGGCTAAATTTGGCAGGCCCTTTGAAGCCACTTCACAAATAACTGTTATAGAATCGATATATACCGCAACTTCTAGCAGGTGCACAGGGGAAACATTCTGCAAAATGGGTTTTAATTTTTTCTTAACAAATAATTTTGGAATATCTGCAAACATAAAGCACTTGTACCTGTATTTGCGCACATAAAAGGTATAGTCAGCAGCATAAGAATTGATTGGAATCGGTTGAACTTTTTCAATCTTTCTTCGCCATCTTTGGGTTGCGAACTTGCAGTATGGATTCCTTCCTTCTGATCCATAACAAATCCCTAGAGGAACAATACAGTCATTGATTGAAATAAACCAATTGATACTTAAATCAATTAAACGAGCAAGAAGAAGATACGAAGAAATCGTCCAATCCAGGTAAGAGGAAGGGCCAAAGGGGAAGCTGGAACCACCGAACCAGGTGCCACACCAGGACGAAGAGATTGTTGATTCGTCGAACGGAGGTGGAAGCAGGAAAGATGAAAGGCTGAAGGGGAAAGGGGAAGAGCGAACAAAAGGGTGAGCGATGACGAGGTGAGCAATGACCTGTGAGCATATACAGTGGGAGGGGGACTCGGGAGTGAGTGACTGAGTGATAGAGTGAGTGGTGCGTGGCAGCGTGAAGGTCCTGGAGGAAGGCTAGGGTTTGGTAATAGTTTTGGTATTTTTAATTTTCTAGGGGTAAACTTGGCAGGTTAGATGAGTATTTAGTGGGTTTGATAGGTAGACAGGACGAATTTACTCGTCATGAATATCTCTACCCGCCACTCACCTATACCCTCCAGATGGGTGCAAGTTATTATCTAAGTCCGCACCATTGTAGGTATTTTTACGCGGCTATCCATTCGTAATGGACAAATACCCAAGGGCAATGGATTTTACTCACCCAGCTGCCATCTCTAGTTATTCTCATCCCTTTTCACTCTTTTTTCTTTTTTGTCGTTATCTATATCATAGCAAAATAGAAAGCCCTGTCTATCATTGGTTAGCTAATAGGGTGGTGGCAAGTATTGACTTCTGCTTATTTGTCTTTTAATGAAGGGTAACCCTAAATTTGTTGCTTAAAAAAAATAGGTGACATGGGATGCACTGTAGGAATAGAAGAGGTGAGGGTCACACTCAGGCCTTAACCCTCTTCCTTCTTTCTACCTTGCTCTTCCCCCTGATCATTTCTAACAAATCACACTCATTCACCCATTTTCCCTTGTAAAAAGTAGTGCTCTATCAATGACAATTGGTAGTTTTTTTATTAAGATAGGTTTATATCCGGTGAAGATATGGGCTCCATGAGATCTTTACTAGTGGCTAGACCTAGCAAAAAAAAAAAAAGTTGCAATGATATCTTTGCTACATACTAGACCTAAAAGAAGGGGAGTTATATATATGAGAATGCTTAGGGTTAGTACAGGCTTGAAAAGAGTATAAGGAATTCAATAAAAAGAATAAGCATGATGGAGGGTTTTTATGAAGAGCCTATTATAGGTTGAGAGATGTGCTTGGCAACGAGGGAAGTTCCTCCTTTCTTGGACAAGAATCTTGTTGCTAGAGCTTCCTTATCTTCTTCAAATCTATCATTAATACTGATAATTAATACTCGGTCAACCTATGAAAATGCCTCTAATGGGTCAACCCATAAGAATGCCCCAGTATATTGTAAGGATGGTGTATAGTATCAATATTGTAATAACATAAATTATCGTAAAAGTTATTATCACTTTTACCTTGTTAAATGTTTCATTATTCCATATAACAATTCTATTAGAGTCTGAGACTGTCCACCTAAGTATAAGTACACTTAGTAACACCATTAAGTACCGACAGTTTCCATTTGTTAACCCATATATTATCCATCCTTTAAAAAAAAATCAGCCGCGCAAAAAATCGGGCACAAACTCAAGCAATTACTTGATTTGAGCCCCCTTTCCATACAATTCTCTACCCGAAAGGGCACAAACTCAAGCAGTTACCTACAACCCTAAATCGAAGACAAAAAAAACTAGAAAGGCAGTGACGCTTGCCTCCTCCCTGAAAAGAACTGGTTTGTGCATACTGCTTCTTTAATCGCGTTGGCGATGAAGGATGGGAATAAAAGTCGCATCTTTCTATGAAAAGGAGTATGACAACGATAAGGGCAAAAAAGTACCACATCAATCCAGGAGGACGGTGATTACAGTGGTTTGTGAGAAGGCCAAACTCTGATCGGTGGCCTACGATTGTGCTTGCAGCAGGTTGTGAGAAGGATAAAAGGTGCGGTTTCGAGTAAAAGTGTGTCAAGTGTTATATCAAAAAATATGTTTTAAGTTTAATAAGGAAACTTTTTTTTGAAGAGAAGTTAGTAGGTTATTAATTTATATTAGTGTTTGAATCAAGTTTGATTTCCAAATGAGAAGTTTTTATAAGTTGTTTCAAGTTTAATCCATTAAAGTCACAGTTTAACATGTTTTTTTATCACCTAAGTTTAACTTGCTCCCAACTTTATGCTTTAATGCTTTAAAATGGCTTAATCCATGGTCTGGAGTTGCTGGAAATTTTTGAAACATTAGGCAATGCGTTTAACTTTGGTTTTAATCTGTTAAGTGGAAGCTTGAAAGCTTCCGTTCAAATTCTTCAAGTGGCACGATTTCGGTCAAAATTTCAAATATCATTCAAATGAATTAGAGGACGTTACCTGGACAGTCTTGCAGAGCATTAAATAACTTGTCTCCAGCTGCTTTTGACTGTTAAAGGGCGAAATTGAGTTTAACTTGTTAAACTCGCAACTTAATACAAAATCTAGAGCATTTTTTTCTGCGTGAAAAACAGGGTAACAATCCCCAGTTTTTAAGGAACTTTTTCAGACGTCTCCAGCAGGGATCCAATGGTCAAATAGCATTCTAAAGAGTATAATTACACCAAGATACATGTTGTAAATCGCTCTTGATAACTAGAAAAGAGAATCCTTCATCAAAGAACTTTAACTCGAAAATTGCCAAAAACTTGTGCTTTCATTGGCTTATCTAGCATTAATGTTTCCATAGTTCTTACCACCTTGTAACCATGAAATTATTGAGCTTGTCTTGAGTGGTTAGTGATTTCCTTGTAAGGGAAAGAAGGTTAGAAAGGTTTCTAGTTAGCCTTTGGCAAAACTAGTGAGAGGTTGAGCTAGAAGGAATTACCAAAGGGTTGCGTGCCCTTGTATGTTATTGTGTATTCCTGTGTTTTATTGTGGAGAAGAAAACTCTCAAGTGGTGAACTTGAGAAAAGGAGTAGGCTCTAAAGAGGAGATACCAAATTTCTATAAAAATACTCTTGTGCAAGCTTCTCTCTCTCTCTCTCTCTCTCTCTCTCTCTCTCTACATACTTGATCCTTGGTTGGTGTTTTATGCTACCTATCTTAGTTAAACTTGTTTGTTTTCAAAAATACTTCGAAGATAGCTTTCAAAACAAAGTTTAGGTGGATTGTGGTAGTCATTTTCTAGTTAGAATATGGTTAATTATTTTTCCTTGAATTAAGTTTGAGTTTAAGGGTTTAAGAACCCATTTTTGATTTACTTTGGAACTCAACCAATTCACTCCCCCTCTTGGTTGCACTTAGGACAACACAATTGTATATCAATGCAAATTAATCTAATTACTCGTGTTGACTTAAGCTGTTGTGTCTTCTGTTTCTGTACGCGTTTTCGCTAGTTTTGAATTCAGAGGCTTTGTCTGTTTGTTCCTTCTATCTAGTTGAAGGCGGCCTCAACTTCCTGGAGATAGTGATAAGGTCATTAAGGTGTTTAGTACTTGTAAGGCTCAAAGACATCGGCTTTTTATGTTGGAAAGGACTTTTCAAAGTTATCATCTTTTATCTCAGACTTCTCGTTCAAGTTAATTTGCTACGCACACATGTTCCAAACAAATCACTGTTCCAATGTATTCAAATAAAAGTAGTTATATGCTGCACCAAGTACAATGGGTTACACCCTTTATTTCACTTTGTTTACAAAAAATGTTACCGCTTCTTAAACAGTATTTTTAACGAAATAAACCACACTTTGTACAAGGCTGTCATTGTGTATGAAACAATATTTTTTATGAAATGAACAAAATTTTACAGAATAAAAGATCTGTATAAATGAAGCAATATTTCTTATGCAATAAAACAATATTATTTACGAACACCATTTGTTATGAAATAAATAGTAGTATTTTATGAAATAACAAATTCATGTTAATAGAAAAATATTCATTATTGAACAGAACAATATTACATATGAATAGTATTTCTTATGAAATGAATAATATTTTATGGAACATCAAATTTGTATGAATATGAAACAACTCTTACTTAATGAAATAAGCTTATTGAAGAATGCCATTTCTTACATAATTAATATTATTTTACGGAACATTAGATTTGTATTAATAAAACAATATTTGTCACTGAATGGAACAACATTATTTCTTTTAAACACCAGAACGAAATGAATTTCATTAAAATGGTAAAAAAACTCATATATTGGTTGCCAACTAGATGCTAGACTCCTTGTGTAACAAAAATACCTCTACAGCCCCTTCACCATTTCTTTTGGGCCTAAAACACCCATAACTTTCACATCTAACCAAAAGGGTATCTTCCTCAATTCACCCGAAACCCAGATGTGACTTGCGACTCAACTCACTTGAAATGTATTTTAGCAGTTTTTTTATGGCCCGACAAAAAACGAACTTGCTCTTAGTATTCCTTTCATCAATGGACTAGTCATTGTATAGAAAGCAAGATTCCAAAATGGGACATGGACAAAAACCTGGCAAGGATCACCAATCGAATTCGATATACACAAAGCAAAAAATTAACCCAAAAAGGTGAATGATTGGATACACATACTAGTTTGGCCACAAACTCAGGGTAATTGTCTTGTAGCAACTAGAGAGGCTTTTATATACCCAGCATGAACCCTCTCTTCCTAGGCCCTGGAGAGTTCTTGAGACCATTAACCTGAAAAACAATAGAAATGCCTCCAGGACTGAAATCAAGCTTCTTTGTGCTCTTGTCTAAGAATTAAATCCTTCATCTCAAGAACTTGTTTATCTTCTCTTCGTCTACAAAAGTTTTATGATACAACACCTTGTTCTAAAATTCCCCATACATATAGTAACTGTTGAAGACTGATTCAAAGTCTGTTGAGAATACCATAAGTTGTGCGGATCTTTAGCTAAGTAGTTAGCTTGTTTCCTAAGTTTTAGGCAATTTAGTTTTATGCTTAACGGATCATTGTACTGCCTATAAAAAGGCTCTTCTTTCAGTTAATAAAACATGCTTTGCACTCATTTCTTTCTTGCTCTGTTATTTCCGATCATTTTGGTATCAGAGCCAGGTTTCAGTCTAGGCTTCACATTGTACATTGCAAAATGACTTTAAATAGCTCAGCTGTGAGTGTGTCACAACCACAAATTCCTCTGTTCAAAGGAGAATCGTATGAATTCTGGAGCATAAAAATGAAGACTCTTTTCAAGTCTCAAGAACTTTGGGATTTTGTAGAGAATGGATTTCCAGCAAAGAATCCTGATGATGCTCGACACAGAGAGAACGTAAAAAAGTATGCAAAAGCCTTATTCTTCATTCAGCAGGCAATGGATGAGTCTATCTTCTCGAGAATTGCAGCAGCAATTACCTCCAAACAGGCTTGGAACATTCTCAGAATTGAATTCCAAGGATCTGCCAAGGTAATGACCGTGAAAATTCAGTCTTTACGAGGGAATTTGAAACTGCCAGCATGAAAAACAACGAGACAGTTCAGGAGTTTCTAGCCTCAATCTCCTCTATTGTAAGTCAAATGCGCACATATGGTGATACCATAACAGATGAGACTGTAGTAGCAAAAATTTTAAGAAGTTTTGCCCCAAAGTTTGATCATGTAGTTGCTGCTATAGAGGAATCAACGGATTTATCCATACTGTCATTTGATGAACTAATGGGATCCTTGCAAGCACATGAAGTCAGGATCAACAGGTCACAAGCTCGAGATGAAGAACAAGCATTTCAAGTTCAGGGGGAGCAGACAAAAATAAATAGAGGAGGAAGAGGTGCCTTTAGAGAAAAAGGACGAGGGCAAGGCAGCCCAGTTATGTGCACGTACTGCAAAAAACTGGGACATAAGGAAGATGACTGCTGGAGCAAGCAAGAGCATGCAAAGTATGCTGAAGAAAAAGATGATGATTATCTCTTCATGACATATGTAAGTGCACCAGCTAATTCTAAAGAAGTTTAGTACCTTGACAGTGCATGTTCAAATCATCTGACAGGAGCAAAAGAAAAATTCAAAGAGTTAGATGAAACTCAAAAAGCTCAGGTTCGATTGGGAGACAACAATCAGATCCAAATTGAAGGGAAATGAACAATTGCAATCAATATTAATAGAAGAGAAAAATTGATTCAAAATGTTCATTATGCTCCAGGTTTGGCTCATAATCTGATAAGTGTAGGGCAATTGGTTGATTGTGGTTACTCTGTGATTTTTGAAAAGAATGCATGTACTGTCAAAAGAAAAACAGGTGAAGTGCTGTTTCATACGGAAATGACAGAAAACAAGATGTTTCCCATAGACTTTGCATGGAAAGAGGTATGTGGAATGATTACTGGCAGGTTCGATGAAACAGAAATATGGCATCAACGTTATGGGCATCTGAATGTCAAAGGAATGCAACTTCTTACCAGTAAAGACATGGTGAAAGGCCTTCCTACTGTCAAGGAACTAACTCATGTATGTGAGGGATGTGCTCTTGGGAAACAAGCAAGAAAGACATTTCCTGTAGGACACTCAAAAAGAGCAGATGAAAAATTGGGGCTAGTTCATGCAGACATTTGTGGACCAATGAGAACTGAGTCTCATGGTGGCAGTAATTACTTCTTGCTTTTCATTGTTGATTACTCTAGAATGTGTTGGGTATATTTTCTCAAATTTAAGTCAGAAGCATTTGAACATTTTTTCAAGTTCAAAGCACTAACAGAAAGACAAAGTGGTGCTAAATTGAAGGTGCTCAGAACAGACAGAGGTGGAGAATTTACCTCCAAGGAATTCAACACATTCTGTGAAAACTGGGGAATCAAAAGAAAACTCACAGCCCCATATACACTAGAGCAAAATGGGGTAACAAAACACAAAAATAGAACTATTGTTGAGATGGCACGCTCAATGTTAAGGACAAAGGATTTGACTGATGAACTCTGGGCAGAGGCAGTGGCAACATCAGTATATTTACTGAATATATCACCCACTAAAGCAGTATGGAACATGACTCCATTCGAAGCCTGGTATGAGTCTAAACCCTCTGTTGCTCATCTGAAGATATTTGGTTGTGTGTGTTATGCCTTAATACCCTCTAGAAGACATAAACTTCAGCAGAAATCAAAGAAATATATTTTTGTCGGTTATTGCTTGAACTCTAAAGCATATAGACTTTTTGACCCTGAAAATAAGAAGATCGTCATCATTCGAGACGTGCAGTTCGATGAGAAGATGAGCTGGAACAATAACTTAGAAAAACACTCAGTCACAGACACAATCAATGATGAAGATCAGATAGAAGAATGACAAGATAGTCCTTTAATTTCTGAAGCAACCATTCCAGCAAGAAGTGAAGCCACTTCATTAGATAAATCAACTCCAACACCTCGAAGGGGGCACAGATCGTTAGATGAATTATACTCTTCCACTTATGCTCTTTTTGCAGGAGATCCAACGAGCACAGAGACAGCATTACAAAGTGACATCTGGATAAAGGCCATGAGAAATGAAATTGCAACAATAGAGAAAAATGGAACCTGGGAGATGGCAGACTTACCAGAAGGAAAGAAGGCAATTGGTCTCAAATGGATATTTAAGACCAAATACCATCCAGATGGAAGCATACAGAAACATAAAGCAAGATTGGTTGCTCGTGGATATGCTCAGGAGTCTGGAGTGGATTTTGAAGAAACTTTTGCACCAGTAGCAAGGTATGAAACAGTAAGGATAATTCTTGCTCTTGCAGCTCAATTGCAATGGACAGTTTATTAGTTTTATGTTAAGTCTGCGTTTCTTAATGGAGACTTGATGGAAGAGGTTTATGTAGAGCAGCCAAAGGGTTTTGTCATTTCAGGAAAAGAAGATAAAGTCTATAGACTGAAAAAGGCTTTATATGGCTTAAAACAAGCCCCTCGTGCATGGTACATCAAGATAGACGAGTTCTTTCAACAAAGTGGCTTTAAGAGAAGTCAGAATGAACCAACGCTGTACATCAAGAAACAAGGAGAGGATGGTATGATTCTTGTAAGCCTATATGTTGACGATATGATCTATGCAGGATCATCTGTTCAACTTGTCTATGAATTTAAAAATGCAATGATGAGCATGTTTGAAATGACTGATTTAGGAACTCTCAGTTACTTTCTTGGTTTTGAAATTAAGCAAACCAGGAATGGTATATTTTTTTCATAGGAGAAATATGCCACTGATCTTTTGAAGGACTTCAACATGTTAGGCTGTAAGATAGTGGGAACTCCCATGAATACAAATGAGAAGTTGAACACAAAAGATGGTACAGGTTTGACTGAAGCAAGAAAGTTTCGAAGCCTAGTAGGACGACTTATATACCTCACCCATTCGAGACCTGATCTAGCCTTCTCAGTAGGCGTGGTTTCAAGATTCATGCAATGTCCAACCAAACAGCATTTTGGGGTGGCAAAAAGGATTCTCAGGTATATCGCAGGAACCAGAAACTATGGAGTCTGGTATTTGAAAACTGAGCAGATGGTATTAAAGGGGTACTCTGATAGTGACTGGGCAGGATCACAAGAGGATAGAAAGAGTGCCACTGGAAACTGCTTTTTATTTGGCTCGGGAGTTGTTTCTTGGACATCAAGGAAGCAGACAACGGTGGCTTTATCCTCAACAGAAGCTGAGTACGTGGCTGCAACAACTGCAGCCTATCAAGTTGTATGGATAAGTCGTTTATTATGTGAGTTAAATCAAAAGCAACCAGGTGCAACTCAACTTTATTGTGACAATTTGTCTACTCTGGCTATGTCAAAAAATCCAGTAATGCATGGAAGAACCAAGCACATCCAGATTAAGCATCACTTCATAAGAGATCTTGTAGCTGAAGAGGAAGTTAAGATAGAATTCTACCCATCAGAACTATAACTTGCCAATCTATTTACTAAAGCCCTTCATCAAGCAAGGTTTGAAGAACTAAGAGCTCAGTTGTTCATCACCAACTTTGAATCAAGGGGGAGTGTTGAAGACTGATTCAAAGTCTGTTGAGAATATCATAAGTTGTGCGGATCTTTAGCTAAGTAGTTAGCTTGTTTCCTAAGTTTTAGGCAATTTAGTTTTATGCTTAACGGATCATTGTACTGCCTATAAAAAGGCTTTTCTTTCAGTTAATAAAACATGCTTTGCACTCATTTCTTTCTTGCTCTGTTATTTCCCATCAGTAACACATATGATGACACTTTCTATCCTGTCTGTGCATACTTTATTTGGACCAGTCATCATCTAGAAGCTCCTTGATCCCTGACCATTTCCTCTAATGGATTGTGTTCTTGAACATTGCAAAAGCTACCTTATCCTTGAAAACTCTGGCTCTCTGGTTTTGGTTCATGGCCCTGCTCACAGATTTTGTGTTTCAGATCTAGGTGGTCTTAATGGTGGAGAGTAGAATCTTTCTCTGCTCAGTCAGTTTTTTCCGGATGATGTAACTAGGAAGATCCTGACTCTTCCTCCCCCTGTACCAAATAATAGTGGGGATCTTTAGATCTAGAAAGTTTATTCCAGAGATAGTACTCCACTAAGAATGGGTATTCTTGGTTAGTAGTTCAAAGGTCTGATCATTTGTTCCACCCAGTTGGGGGTTTGATTGGGACTATTCTAGACCCAGATTTTTATAAATTAATGAAGAAAGTGAAGGGCTTACAAATCCCACAAAAAAATTAAGACCTTTTTTATGGAAATGTTTGTTGAATGCTCTTCTGACGGGGATTAACTTAGCTCTCCATGGTGGTCTTCAAAGGCACCTTTGTCATCAATGCAATGCCAATGCTGAAACTGTTCTTCATCTCTTCTGGGGAAGTTCTGGTTTGGCAGAGATCTGCGGCCTTTTTACAATACCACCTACACTGCATAACTAAATCTGCTTTGACGCTTGGCTGTCTTACTTCCTAGTGTCCAAGGATAAGTGGTCTTTTGACTGGAATTTTTTAGTCTTTACTCTCTCAATTATATGGTTAGAAAGAAATGAGTACGATCTTTCCGAATGCTACATTGACTCCAGATCATTGACAACCAGAAAAGATGCTCTTATTCAACAAATCTCATCCTTTAGATACTTTATGGTAACTCAGTGGGTACTTTATACAGATCCTCCTAATAAGCTTTTCCATCTTGGGGATCTAGGAAGTGGATGGTGCTGGCCTATAATCCTACAATTTTTATAGTCGATGGTGCTTGGCGTAGATCTTCTGTCCTAAGAAGGTGTGAACAAATAGCTCTTCGACGTTGAAAGTTGAGCTAGTCACTAAATTCCATATAGTTTATACCGTAAAGGCTTTATTCTTGTAGTATGTTACTATTCTTCAGATTGCTTGTAGATCTTGGATACCTTCTCTACAAGCAGAAGTCTTCAGACCAAGATTGATAAGCATAGCAGATCAAGTCACTGTTGAGATAAGGAAATTTGATCGATGTTTATTGGTCATAGAACTATGGCAACATGTTTCTCCAGCACAAAATGTTGTAGCTTTTCTCTTACCCTAGTCTTCTTATTGATTTTGAGTATGTGTCAGTGTGTGTGTGTGTATGTATGTGTGTGTGTGTGTGTGTGTGTATGTATGTGTTTGTGTGTGTTTGAAGATGGGTGGAACCGGGATTAGAAAGGGGAAGAGGTTGGTCAAGTTGCCATTGATGAGAATGGCGACCCTATAGTGTAGAATTTTTGTCCTTTTTTTTCCCATTAGATTATGGATTTTCAGTTTTTAGCTTATATTTATTTATAATCCATTTTGATTCCCAATTACAACTAAGAGTAGTGAAATTGGTTGTTTTAAAAAAATTTTGACAAAATTAAATTTTACAATCAAATTCACTAAATCAAAGATAAAAAAACAAATCAATTAATCTTATACACAAATCAAGCAAGTAAACAAAAGGAAGATAAGAAAAATAGTGCACTGAGATTTATAAAGGTCTAATTCTATCAACCAGAGTCTACATCTTCTCCTCAAGCTTGAACACTTAAGTGTTCCTCTACTATATTTTGATTAAGATTATGATAGTGTTTTCCTCAAAGTTCATCCCAAACCAATCCTTAATTTTCTCTAAGACTAACTAAAAATCACTTTCTAATTCTTTTCAAGGCTCACTAAAAACTATTTTACACTCAAAATATTCTAAGGCTTGAAGCATTTACAAGCGCACATAATAGTACTATTACTAACACTCAGTTCATTTTAATTTAAGTCAATTGAATTTTAAATGGCTTATTTTTATTTTTATTTTTTTTATCTGAAATTAATTTTAATTAAAAGCCAACATTATGTAGGTACAATAATCCATTGAAAATTTAATTTTTGTAATCTTACTAAATTTTTATGAAATTTTCTAGTTTTAGGCATTAAAAGGTAAAATTCATAAAAATTTAATAACATCATGAAAATTTATTTTCAAGTGGATTAATGCATCTACATAATATTGAATTTCAAATTAAATTTGTTTCAGGAAAAAAAATATAAAATTAAAAATAACTTAGTTGACTTAAGTTAAAACGAATTAATCCTAAATATACAAGTAAAAGCATAAATCTTGGCTCTTTTCTCAAATGATAAACACTTTTGATAAGTATTTGATGAGGAATCTTTGATCTTCTGGCCAAGTCTCTAGAAGAAGACATTTCTCTATATATTTATACACCTTTGGGTGCCAAAGAGATGCTGAAAAGCTGTTGAGAATGTTATAAAGGTCCCTTAAATTTTTTGTGACTGTTGCTACCCATTTTTTATAATTTTGCAATTCTGTCTTCCACTTTTACTCGAGTGAAAAATTTTGCTCGGTCAAAATCTGAGTCTTACATCACCACCTAATGTTTGAACTCCAATAGCTAGATTGTCCATTAATGGCTTCTCAACAGCTAATTCACGTGGCTGGCTGAGTTGACGTAGTTTTAAAAAGAATTTTCAAAAAATTTTTTAACTGGAGATTCATACTCAAGCTTTAACTGGAGTTCTCACCCTATTGAAAATTTTCATTCAAGTGTTTTTCTTGTCCAAAACCAAGAACTCGGCCTTGAAAATATGCTTTAGTTTTAACTTGTTGTTTTTTTGCTTCAAAAAACTTTTAGATTTTCACATGCTAACTTATTTGAGGACATTAAATATCATCTAAAAAATAACTTAATTTTTCTAATTATCTTGCATACTAAAATAAACACATTAATCATTCATAAATATTTTTTTATTATCAAAATTTTAAATTAATTGACTGAAACAAATCCAACACATTATAATTTTAAATAGTTGTGTTTGTAGAACCTTATTTGAAATTAATAGCATAGTTTCAAGTTTATTATCTAATTCTTTCTAATTCTTCACTTTCAAGTGTTAAAGCAATGGAGAAATAAGGTGGGAGGTAAAAAAAAAAAAAGATATTGGTGGACCTTCATTATTGTTTGTGATAGCATCCTATAATGTGATGAAAATTTGTATCTGTGAGCTTGTGCTAAGCACAAAATGTCAAAACATCTTTTTGTGTCCAAATTTCTTAATTATTCTAATGATCATTTTCATTACTAAAAACCATCTTTTTAGTGGTACCTCGTGATAAACTGATAAAATACAAAAACTTATATGTCATACACTGCATATCCGTGATAAAAAGTTTATAGCACTACAACACAAATGCAAAATCGCAATTGAAAATTGTGACTAAAAGTCAACCGCTAGGTGTTTTAGTTGCTAAGCAGTTAGAAGTAAAAAATGTGCACTTTTTATTGTGACTGAAAGTTTTAGTTGCCCACATATTAGTCGTCTTTTAGTCGGAAACTTTTTATAGATTTTACTGCAGTCATCCTTCCGTCGTTTTTTTAGGTGTTCAATTTGTCTTAGTTGCATTTTTAGTGGCTAAGTTGATTTAGAAGATTTGGGTTTTTTTAGAGTTTAGGATATATGTATTAGGATTTTTTTTTTAGGATTTAGAATTTTTTTTTAGGGTTTAGGGATATAAAATTAGGATTTAGGGTTTTTAAGGGATTAAGAGTATTGGACATAGATTTAGGGTTTGAGATTTTTATTTAAGGTTTAGGGTATTAATTGAATCAATTTAATGTTAGGGTTTTGGGAATTATTTTAGGATTAATTTAGAGCTTTTTTATGATTTAAGGTTTGAGAAATTTTTTTTATAAGGGTTTAGGGATATATATAGAATTAGGATGGTTCAAGGGTATTTAATTAAGTATTAGGGTATTGAAATTTAGGGTATGGGATTTGCATATGGGGCTTAGGATTTAGGGTTAATGGTATAAATTAAGTTTAGGGATTAGCGTTTAGGGTTAATAGTATAAATTAGGTTTAGCATTTATGGTTTAATTAGGGTTTGTGTTTAGGGTTTTGGGTTTAATTATGGTTTAATGTTTAATTAGGGCTTGTAGTTAGGGTTTATGGTTTAATTAGGGTTTGTATTTAGGGTTTTGGGTTTAATTAGGGTTTAGTGTCTAATTAGGGTTGTATTTAGGATTTAGTGTTTGCTTAGGGTTTAAGGTTTAAGTAGGCTTTGTATTTAGGGTTTAGGTTTTAGGGTTAATGGTAGTTTGGTTTAGGGTTTAGGGTTTAATTAATAGGGTTAGTATTTATGGTTTAGGGTTAATGGCAGTTAGGTTTAATTAGGGTTTGTATTTAGGGTTTAAGGTATAATTAGGGTTTAGGATTAATGGTAGTTAAGGTTAGGGTTTAGGGTTTAGGGTTTAATGAATAGGGTTTGCATTTAGGGTTTAGGATTAATGGTAGTCGGGTTTAGGGTTTAATTAGGGTTTAGGGTTTAGGGGGTATGGAATTTAGGGTTTAGGGTTTAGGGTTTAGGGACATATAAAAATATGGTTTGGGATTTGGGTCTTAGGGTTAATGGATATAGAATTAGTATTTAGGATTTTATGTATTAAGGTTAAATTTAAAGTTTAGGAATTAGGGTTAACGGTATATAACTAGGTTTAAGGTTTACGATTTAAGGATATAGAATTAGGGTTTGGGGTTGTAGGGTCTTTGGGTCTTAGGTGGTTTAGGGTTTTAGGTCTTAGGGTTTAATTTATGGTTTAAGAGTTAATTTAGGGTTTCCATGTTTAGAGTCTAATTAATTGATAAGGTATAGAATTGCTCTTATGTTTCTTATATATGATATAATTTTTTTATTAATTTTGATTTTTTAAATTATGTATATGGAGAAAATTTCATCAACTTATGTATATTTATAATTGTACCACATATGTAATTATATTCATGTATGTACACACACATATTTATACACATATTTATGATTGTACCTATATATAATTATATTTGTATATACATATATTTATACTTATATTTATATTTGTACTATGTGTGTGTGTGTGTGTGAAAATATAAAGTAAAAAAAAAATGGGAAAATGATGAACATAGCAACTGAATTTCGACTACACTTATGTATGGAGCGACTGCATTCATTTGATGAGGCGACTACATTTGCGACTGACTTTGTCAGCCGAGGTTCAGTCAGGTTTCAGTTGGAGTTCCATCGCTCTAGGTACTTCTCTTCTACTTACCCAGTTGACTATCATGTCTTTTAGCCCTCTCACTTTCATCTTTCATTTCTCTTAACCCGCTCATTCGTTTTTTACTCTCATTCTTCATCTTCCATCCATGTCGCCAATAGTGCCAGTTCCTTGCCATTTCTCGCCTTACTTAGCCATTTGTGTCACCATTTTTCACCTCGCCTGTCCACTTCGCCTTGTCGTCCTTCTCGCCATTGTCTCCTCAGCCTACTCATTGTTCCTTACCGTTGCCTCCTCGATCTCCTTCTCGGCCTCACCACCATTCAAATCAGTCTTCTTGCCCTTGCTCGTCATCCTCCTCACTGTCACCTCCTCAGTTTACTCATTGTTCCTCACTGTCGCCTCCTTTGTCTCCTCCACGGCCTCGCCGCTATTCGCCTCGGTCTTGTCGGCCTCACCTCTATCTGCCTCGATCTCCTCCACCCCTCTTGCCCGCCTCAACCTCCTCTAGATCTAAGTTTCAAAATTTTTGAATTCTTTTCTAGATCTGATTTTTGAATTTTATATTTTGGTAAGTATATTGACTTTTACATTAATATAAACACATTTTATTTAAATTTTATTATTTGATTATTTTATTGTTAATAATTAAAATAAGTTAATATTCATACAAGGAATTATCAATTAAATAACAAATAAATAACTAATCAAATTGAATAATATTAATTAAAAAAAATTATATTAAATAATAATGTAAATTTTTAGAAGTAAAAACTCTTAATACATCAACTGAATTGCGACTGAAAAGGCAGTCACTATTATAGCAACTGAAAAAATTAGTCACAAATTCTCGACTAAATTTTGACTAATACTGTCAGTCATTTTTTTCAGTCGATATTCAATTGGAAACTATTTATGACTTGGAAAAATGTGATTGTTCTTTTGCAGTCAAAGAGCAATTGGTTTTAGACTATCTAGTGACTGAAATCTGACTAAAATGTTAATCGCTATCTTGCATTCATCTTGTAGTGTAGCATGGTATACCACAATTCTTAATTCCTTACAGCCAACATTACAATCTAACATTTACATATTGCTACAGGTTGTACCTTAACCCTTAACCCTAAATCCTAACCGGTTGTTGACTCAAACCCAAAAACCTGAATTGGTCCACACGTATCCAAAATAGACCTGATTTGAAAAGTCAATGACTCAAACCTGATTGTACCTAACCTGACATGAACTTAAACCCAATTAAAGTGAAACCTAAAAAAACTCAAACCGAAAATACCCAAACTCAAATTGGGCTAAACTTGAATTGACCTGAACACAAAATGACTCGAACCCAAAACTGACATAAGTTAATCCCGAAATTTACTCAACCTGAAATCAACATAAACCCAAATAATTTGACCTGATCCCCAAAATAATACTAACCCAACTAAATCCAAATTTGAATGACCTGACCCAAATCTGACTCAATCGACCCAATTGTTATCCTGCATATTACTTAATGCTATAAAATTTTAAAATTTGCAATGTGTTTTAGAAAGTAAGATGTGAAAAATGTGGGCTCTACGTATCCAATGGTTCAAATAGATCACAAACGATGATGGTCTCTGTTGCTATAAGGGCCTTAAGAAAAAGCATTTCGTGAGTGGGACCTTATATTCTCATAGTCTGTTATGTTTATACGTGATTTATAGCTAATAGATTAACGGGTTCCGCAAATTCAATAACTACAGATCACTTTCACAGATATAATTGTGATGTTGTTATTTTCCTTCACGATTCAATGTTTTTGGTCAGTTCTCGTCGTTCCTATGGATCATATAAGCCTATGACTGATTCCTTCCCTACTTAAGGACTATATGAGTAACATTTATTAAGCGGGGTCCGGCTACGCTATACTTGATTGGAGGGGCCAGTCCCTAATGCTAGCTTATTTTGAGCCACTTCCGTTCATAATTTTCACGTGGGTAAATAGCGCCTGGGGTCCCTAACCTTTATTTTTCATTGTAAATTCATCCACAACCTACGAAATATTTCATATTCATCCCAAACCTTTGATTGGTGTTGTAAATTTGTCCCTTGACTACGTTAAGACCAGAGTTGACATTTTCGACAGAAATTGTATCAAAGTAAAAATCACAGTGTTGGAAGGACCATCATTAAGACATAATTTAGCACGCTGAGAACATTAAGTGGATCAAAATAAATGTTAAAGACCCATTAAGACAACATGAAAAAATCATGGACTATAAATAAATTTTACTCTATATGATATAGAGCCGACTACCAAAAGAAAATATTGAGCAACGCCACAGTATCGTATTATTATTTTTTTTTGGAAAAGAATAAAATAAATCTGGATTTTAAATTTAAGCGTAGTGTATAAAATATAACTAGTTTACATACCCGACATTGCTACGGGATTCCAAATTAATTTGAGTCCAAAAAAATTATATATATTAATTGTTATAAAAATATTATTCTAAAAGTGAAGGAAATTTTATCATTTATAAAGAAAACTATAATATGTCACTTAATTGGGCTATACTAATTATGGTATTTGCATAATAAAATATATTTTTTTATGCATCTTCACTTGAATTGATCAACCATGTATGTAGTCAAACTGATGGAGGTTAGATTTGAAGCCACATTCATGAAAATAATCGATAAAATTGTTTTTCATGCATAGTGTAATGCAAGGGTGAACATGAGTTGGATAGAACTATGGTTTTAGCCAACCTAATAAGGGGTACGTTGGGATCGGTCGGGTTGGGTTAGGTTGGGTAAAAGTGGATGATGGGTCACGAGTTGGTTTCATCCCTAGAAAAACCATCAATTTTTGGGTTTGTTCTGGTTCCATATGAAACTTACTCAAGGTGGAATAGAGAAAAAATGGTATATATAATAAATAGGGTAAAGTGCACAAATAGTCCCAAAGCTATACCTTATGTTGCAGATTCATCACCAAACTATTAATTGTAACAACCTGGCAACCATCCCAATTCATTCCCTAGATTATCGTCCTTTGTCATTCACCGCCCATTGCCTCATCTTCCTCTTATTCTTTACTTTCTTGACCTCCTCTAATCTCTTTTGCTTCAGTAAGGCCCTATATATAGAATTAGATAATCGACCACCGGCCTAGAACATTTCACCAGATGTGAACAATGAAGCCACTAGTTCAGGCATTGGCCTCATAGCCCTTTTGTAGAGGACAGTTTACACTGTCACCTAGCAAACATGCCAATTACCTGTCTAGATCAGTCTGGCGGCATCATTCACCGTGTGCCCATAGCTTTGAAAAGCAGACAATTTCAACTAATCTTAGGAACCGAAAAAACCTTAGAACTAGAATCGAAAAACCCAGACCCATGGTTCTGGTTCTATTCAATTTTCAGTTCTCGGGTTGGGTTGACAATTTTTGGAACCATGATTATTTCGGGTTGGTTCAGTTCCACAAAAAAAACCAAACCCTACCTTATCCATGCTTACCTCTGGGCTGTGATGAGTTAATAAAGATCCAACATTTGTTACAAATAAAGAAAATGGAGATGAGTATGGGTAATAATAATAATAATCAAATATTAAAATTATAATTCAAATGCAAACCTACCATATAGAAATGATTAAAGAAAAGTCTTATATATACAAACTAAAATAGGAATCTGCAAAAGAACATAAACATAACCTTATTAGTTTAAAAGTAGAGTAGTGATGAAATCATACAAAAGAAAAAATTATACGAAATAAAATAATAAGGGAAAAAAATGTTACCTTTTGTGTAGAGTTTTTATGAGGATGAATTGTTCATATATATATAAATAGAGTTTTCATGTAAGCTCCATGTTGCACCTATTAAGTGAAAAGTTCGTTTAATCTTGAACTATACATTATTCACAAATCTAACATTATTTTCCATATTTTCCATATCTTCACAAATCTAACAAATCTAACTTTCGTCCTACGTGCAATTTTAAACAACACTAGATAGAAGCTCTCCACTAAATAATCTGAAAAAAAGTGTTAACACACCAAAAATATCATCAAGTATAAAAGTTCAGTGTGGAACGTGACAGATAGAACCTAGGAAATGAGACAATATATACATAAAACATGAAAAAAAACTCATTCTAAAAGATTATAATTACAAAAATCATGAAGCAATTATATTTAGAATGAATGGTGAACCAATATATATATATTTTTTCTTCTACCATAGTTCTGACATGCCTATTTTCAGGAAGGCTATATAATAAATTTCAGTTTTTGGAGCAACTTATGAAATATGTGTAAAGAAAATAGCTGCCCTCAGAAAGTTTATTTTTCTTTTATTGCTCTTGGCAGAAATGATTAAGCATGGCATGATTCATTTATGCTAGGACTTTGAGCTCAAAAGTAGCACAAAATGAATAGAGCAAAGGAATTACAGAAATATATGAGATGATTCACCATCAACCGGAGAAAACATTTGATGTAGTTCATGACACTCAGAGTACGGATGCAATGGAACTCATTGAGATCAAAATGACAGTAATCCCTGCAGTAAGTGAGCCACTGCCACTTGAAATGTAAAATCAACTTCAAGAAACAGTGAAGGAAACTGAGGAAGACTTGACAGGAACTGAAAATGCAAATAAAATTCTCCAGGAGGAACAAGACATGGAATCGAGGAAAGGATAAAATATATAATTCTCAAGAAGAAATAATTGTGTCCACATTACCAGGTTTAGAAAAATCATAGTTATCTAACCATATATAGAGATCCAAAAAAGAAAAGATTGGAACTGGAATTAAGAGAGATGTAAGAGGCATAACATATTAACAAAGAGGAGGAAAATATTAAATAAAAAAACATTCAATCAAAGGACCAAAAATAGAGGAACTATACGATGAAGAACATGAAGAAGATGAACTCTGGTAGACAGATTTTGGCTTAGATGCACTGCTCATTGTAGATGTGATCACCAAGGATACCAAAGTATCACCTAAAAATGTCACACAACATACTGTCAGACGTACGTAAGGATCAAAAGCAAAGCATTCCATATCAATGGTAGTGGAAGCCATCACCGGTCTTTCTTTTTTTTTTTCCATTGTAATTTTGTATCCAATCCATTAGAGGCTAGTTGTACCTGAAGCACCAAACAATTGGCCATAAGAGCATATCACAAATTTGAAACCCAAAAAACAAAACCAAATGGGATAAAGGTCATCTCGATGTAGGACCTAGGAGCTATACATTCGGGTTACAAACATGGATGATTGTTTCAGTCTTCAAATATCACTCTAAAACTTACTTAGATACATGAGGGGACAGCTTCATCAATGAGTATAGCATAAAGGGAGAAGATTAGGTAAATGATTCAACATCCACTATAATAGGATAAAAGTACATAAGAGAAAGTATATATGATCATAAATAATTTTCATACACAAGAAAAAAAATCAAAATAATAAAATTGATTGAACCGATAGAATAAAAGTCCAAAAATTCAAGAATATAAGAAATCAATGTGTAGAACAATCAAAATTGAAAGAAAATAGGGAAACAAACCAAAACTCTATCATGTTGATTTTGCAATCTGTTCTTTGAAATTAGAGATGGAATTATGGGTATGGGCCAGAGCTAGC
>KK902746.1:3579-14543 GCA_000696445.1 Aquilaria agallochum | reverse complement strand
GGAAACAAACCAAAACTCTATCATGTTGATTTTGCAATCTGTTCTTTGAAATTGGAGATGGAATTATGGGTATGGGCGAGAGCTAGCCCGGCAAAGAAAAACAGCAAAATAGTTAATTGAGAAGGGATTCATGTCAATTTAATCATAATCAAAATGGGAAACAAATCAAAACTTGATCATATTGAATAAAGAATAAAACTCTCAAGTTTAAAGATCAAGGTGAGGAAGGAGGTGGGACGAGGAGAGGAAAGTGAAGAAATGAGTCGTGGAAATATTTAGAATTTTTTTTCTTTGCTTAATTATCACTTTTAAGAAAGAGTTTTATGTTATTCAATCTTTGTTTTTCCCGAATTTTCTCCTTCAAATTTAATGATACACTTTTCAAACCAAGAATTTGGTGAGATTTACCATAATTGGATACTAAATGGGTATTTTTGGATGACAAGTGAAAAAATCAAAAAAAAATTTACCATAAATGAGACTTTTGTCATGTGTCAATATCTAGTTAACTCTATTAAGTGAAAAGTCAGTTTTATTCTGAAGTGTATCCTACTTTTATAATATATATTAGATTGTAAAAGAAAAGTAGAGCCTATGTTAAATTCTTAGCAATAAAAAAAAACCGTACCATGAAGTGCAATTGGGAGTATCCGGTTCCACGACAAGTGAGGATGAGTGTTGCTTTGCACCCGTCACCGTCAAGAAGACAGAATAGAAACAATCGGCTCAGATCATGCAAATAATTAGATCCTTAAACTGGATTTTGAGAAACTGTTAATAACGGATTAGATTTTTATAAAATTGTTAGTGCGTTCAGTATTTTTCATGGATTTTTTTAATACTCCATCTATCATTCTATTTCAGGGAAGATAATTAACAATCGGGTGCAAATGATTAGCTTGTCAAACGTAGCCGCCATCAGGGAAGATAATTAACTATCTCAGGGAAGATAATTAACAGTCGAAGGCTGCCCGCTCACCGTACGTGGGGCGGCAGGTTCTCGCCAGTGCAATCCCGACGTCGAAGATCAGCCTGTCAAGCGTAGCCGCCATCAGCAACCATTTGTGCAACACCAGATCACTTCTTCTCTTAGTGCCTCAGCAAGCTGCCCTGAAAAGTGAAAATGGACGGCTCTGATCCTGCTGCTGCCTCTAGTAGTTAATTAATTAGTCCAGTTAGTGTGACTTCACCTGTCCTGAACTCCGACATCCCTTACGCCGTGTTTATTTGACTCTATATACTTCGGCATTAAATCACAATTGATCATTTCAAACGGAAAACGAAATTGATAATGAAATATATATTGTTAAATATATTCTGATATTGAAAATTGTTGTGGGCCGGGGATAATTTTAGTGTAGGGTACAAATTAGGCGAAGTCAAGTCAAGAGCACAGAAGATAGGACCAGCTACATGCGAAACGTGTCAACAACGGGTTCAATAGGTTGATGAGAGTTTACAGGACAACAAGAGCCTTCGGTATCCGCCTCTCCATCATCCTCCCGTACTTCTTAAAATATTGTATTTTAATATAAAATGTTATTGTTAGGCAAGTCAGTTGACACTCCTAAGCTCTCCTTAAGAGGGTTTCCTGCCGTCATAGTGTTCCGACGGATAGTCATTGGAAACAGTCTGGTGAAAACTTTTCATTGAATTCCTCTCCGCTCAAAATTGTCTGTGGGACTGAAATTTTTTTAATTTAATTATTTTGATGGACATTTTCTGACACTTATCCACCTGAAATTCTGGTGGCTAGCCATCAAATTTTTTTTTTGTCACATTCTTGTCTGTTGAAAGAAAATTTGCCGGCAAATTTTAAATGATATTTTCTTTCAACAGACGGCAAATTAAAATTTTTAATTTCAAATTTCTAAAGGCTATTAATCAGAAATTGAAAAATTTCCATCCAAAATATCCCGCTAAAAATTTTAATTTTTCCATCATCTTTCACTAATATAAAACCATCCTTTCCCATCAACTTCCTTTTTTTAACCTCTTTCATCTTCCTTATCTTTCTCACAAATTTTTCTCCTCCTCATCCTCTTTTCTCTTCTCTTCATCTTTTCCTTATCATTACCTTCTTGTTTTTCTTCTTCTTTTTTCTTCCTTATAATTACCTTCTTATATCTCTTTTTTTTTTCTTCTTATTCCTTACTTATTATTACCTTCTTCTTTCTCTTTTTCTTCTTCTTCTTCTTCTTTCCTCTTTTTCTCACCATTTTCTACTTCCTTTTATTATTTCTCTTTTTCTTCCTTCCTATCTTTCTTACCAATTTTATGCCCAGGGGTGGTTTAAGTACAACATTTACACCTTGGGACCAAAATACACATTTATGGGAGATGGAGACTATGTGTGTAATTAATTCTATAAAGAAAACAAGAGTTAAAAAATGGCTATTTTAAGTTCAAAACTCCTAGCACCTTGCAAACTGGAGATAAAGCTTTGAATCAAGTCATTTAAGGGACTACCGTTTGCAACCTTGGAAAAATATTTTTTTTAAGGACAAATTTTTTTATGGCTATCAATTGGATTTTTTTAGGGTCACCATCTGTTAGATTTTTTTACGACCACCGTTTGTCAAATTTTCCGATGGGCCTCAAACGTCATATTTTTTGGTAGTTGTTATTGGAAACCTTTTTTAAACATATTTAAAGCCAAAAGACATATTTCTAACGACTATCCGCTGAAAATGGCATTTTTTGATAGTTAATTGTCAAAAATTGCCCTTTTTCTAGTAGTGTGAGACTTAATAATTCTTTCAATTTAATGAGGGTTATAAAATTTATTTGATGGTAGATAACCAATGGCACTAAAGAGATGGATGTTAAAGAGAAGAAATCAACAAACAAAATTAAACCTAGAGACAAAGCAAATTGATGCTAGAAAAGAAATTTTTTTTTATAGTTATGTAAGCATATGATAGGTAATGAAAAGGTTAAGAGTTACCGTAAAAATATAAGGTCTAAGGGAAAGGAATAATGGAATGGGGGTTGAAAGATTTAATATAATAGCATTATGATTAAAAGCAAGTAGATTGGTTGGTAAACATAAGTAAATACAAATGCATTAGGGGAGAAATGTTAGTACTGTATAGAAGCTCTACAATTTTTCCTTTATCAATTAGTTCCCACATTGTTTATCATCACATGAAGGAGAGTAAAGGAGTTTGATCACCTTGGAACAGAAGAGGAATATAAGTTGCAATTAGTCCTAAAGGATCCAAGTTGAAGGTGTGTGAGAGTATTGCAGGTCAATGTTGTTATTGTTTTAATCTATTTAAAAAATTTTGTAAGAGTTAGGGGAAAAGGGTTTCTAAAAAATTTGTTGATGAAATGCTTTTGTTGGATTCATTTTGCTTTTTGAATTTCCAAAATGCTTTTTGCGACAACTTAATCATGTTTGAGTTTGGTTAAGTTGCTTGAAGATAAAATAGATTTTTGCAGCAAAAAATGTATAAAAATGATGAAAAAGTTTGAAGAACATTATAGAAAAGTGATAAAGTAGATGAATTTGTGTTTCAAGTGCCAAAAAGAGCAACTATTATGCATGTGAAGAAGTGTTAGTTTTGCCCTAAAGTGTTAGTAAATGTATATTATGTAGGCCAAGCATTTGTAATTTGAAACAAGCATTTGTATACTAATAAAAGGCTTTAAGAGGGTTAAAAAAACATTGATAATAAAAAAAGCATTAGAATAATGGCCTAAGTACCCTGTCGGTCTTTGAACTTGACTAACTTGAATGAGTTGGTCCTTCAACCAGAAATTGGCTTATGTTAGTCCTCAAACTTGGTAAAATGTGATGACTTAGTCCCTAAAGTGAGTTAGAGCGCCACGTGTCCTAGCAGTGATAATCACGTTAAAGCAAATAGGATGTTTTTATAAGGCAAATGGTTTTCCAAATTGACTTGAAACCCACCAACGGCGTTGATTCCACCAGGAGATGCACCCTTCACTATAGCAGGTTGGGGATTGATCTCGGCCTAGCTCCATCAAAATATCTGGAAGGAGTATTTGGAATGAAAAGAGGTAAGAAGGATAAAGATAGGAAGAGAATAAAGAAAAAGAGGCACAGTGGAGGAGAATGGGGAAAAAGATGTGCGGTGGTAGAAGAGAAAGTGAATCCGGCGAAGAAAAAAAGGTGAACTAGGCAGAGGAGAAAAAAAGAAGAGGTGCGGTGGAGAAGAAAGGGGAAGAAGAGGCGCGGTGGCAGAGGAGAAAGTGAGTTTGGAGGAGGAGAAGAAGTGAGTCAGGTAGAGGATAAAAGAATAAGAGGCGTAACGGATGAGAAAGAGGAAAAAGAAGTGCGGTGCTAGAGGAGAAAGTGAGTTTAGCGGGGGACAAAATGTGCATCCGGTAGAGGAGAAAACAAGAGGAGAAAGAAGAAAAGGCAAGGCAGAGGAGACAGGCAATTTTGGCGAAGGAGAAAGGAGAGAAAGTAGCACAACAGGGAAGAAAGGCAAGTCCGACAAATGAGAAAATGAGAGGAGAAAGAAGAAAAGGTGCATTTGGCGGAGGAGAAATAAAGAGAAGAAAGATGATGAGGTGCGGTGGAGGAAAAGGGCAAGTCCGGCAGAGGAAGGGCAGCAATGGATTGTGTATGAAGGGAGGCAATGACGGTGTTAGGCACGTGACCTCACGTGTAACTTCAAATGGCTTAATGGACTAACTTGTGACAATTTGCAAAGTTAGAGGACTAACTTAAACCGAGTTCTTGTTGAGGGACTAACTCATATGAGTTGGTCAAGTTAAGGGACCCCTAAGATAATTTGGCCTAGAATAATCAAATAATCTGGAGCTACTAGTATTATTATACGTTTGGGCTGGACAAGGAGGTTGGAGATGAGGCAATAGAGCCAGATGAAGGTGGCCTAGTTGTGGGGGATACCTAGTGTTTAGATGTAGGAGGTGAAGAAAAAGAGCTACGAAGCCCAACTGAACTGGATGCTGGTAGTTATGGAGGCCACCATGATGATCTTTTACAACAACCTAGGAGGTGGGTTGGTGATGACTTGATTCTCTATAACTGGATGACACAAACTGGAGTTGAAGCTGCGTGAAACCTAACAAGCTAACACGTCAAGTTTGAAAACAACCAAATGAGAGAGAGAAAAATGATACAAAGGATCGAGTGAGGTGGAATAATAGAAATATAGAGAGAGAAGATCTAGAGATATTCAGTTCAATTTTTGGTAAATATTCACTAGATAATTAAATAAGTTGCACCTGGTTGCTCATTTTGTCACAAAAGCTTAGAGGAAAACTATTGTCCAAAGAACAAAAATCACAACAAGGAATAAAAAGCATTAGCCACCACCCATTTTTTTTGAAAATAACTTTTTTAGTACTAAAAATTTTAGTGTTTTACAAAATCTATCATAAAACTTATCTAGTTTCTAATTGAGTCCTAATTCTTGTAAAATGAACTGGTCTACATCCAAGCCCCTTGAAAAGAGAACCAGTGAGGACTAGCTCACAATTCAAGGGGGGGGGGGTTTGTAGTTCACAATTAGGGGTTTGAATGTGAACCAATAACCCTTAAAAAAGTGAATCGGCGAGGATCATTTCACAATTCAAAACACTGGTTCACAATCCAAGGCCTAAATATGAACAAAGGATGATTGATTCACAATTCAATGGTTATTGGTTCATAATCCAAGGTCTAAATATGAACCAGTGACGACCATTTAACAATTCAAAAAGTCATTAGTTCATAATCCAGGGCCTAAATGTGAACTAGAACCTTATGAATTGCGAAGTAGTAAGGATTGGTTCACAATTCAAGAGGTCATCGGTTCACAATTTGAGGCCTGAATTTGAACTAGTAACCCTTTAAATAATAAATCAATAAGGATCAGCTCACAAACTTAGAGGTCACTGGTGTCCTTAATTCACAATTTTGGGGCCTGAATAAGAACTAGTGACTCCCTAAATTATGAACTAGTGAGGACTTGCTCATAATTTAGGGGCCTAAATGTGAACCACTTCATTTTAAGGGAATTAAGACTTGATTAAAAACTAGATAGGTTTAGGAACTAACTTTGGAAAACTCTAAAATTTTTAAAACTAGAAGTGTTATTTCTCCACAAATGGATGGTGGCAACACTTTTGTGAACGGCCAAATGATTTTGTTTTTTGCTAAATGCATTTTTCACCTATTATATCACTTTTCTCACCCATAATATCATTTTTCTATGAAAAATGTTATTTTTCCATAAATGGATAGCAGCAACATTTTTTTTCTACCCTAAACACTTTTCTCGGCCTTGATATTGCTTTTCTGTCATAAATTCTCCAGTAACTCTTGAATTTCAATGTACCTATATGGTGGTTTTAAAAGGGCAATCAGGTCTTGAGTTTATTGTGTTACAGTTTAATCCTGATGTGATTTCCACCTTTAGAGTGTCACTAATGGAAAGTTGGAACAAAACCCAACCATATCGTCTTATTTAAGCTTAGAAAATTGCTAGATGAGGAAGAAATCAGGAAAATGCCTTCAAAGTATAGAAAAAATAAAACTTTTCTATTTTTCTTACTTATTGTACAAGTAAACTAGTTATTCTCATCCCTTTCATTCTTTTTTATTTTGTGTCATTATCTATATCGTGCCAAAATGGAAAGTCCTGTCTCTCACCAGTTAGCAAATAAGGTGGTGGTTCGAGTATTGACTTATGCTTATTTGCCTTTTAATGAAGGGTCACCTTACATTTGTTGCTTAAAAAAATATATGTGACATGGGACGCACCACCATAGGAATAGAAGAGGTGAAGGTCACACTCAGGCCTTTAACTCCCTTCTTTCTTTTTACTTTGCTCATTCCTTCCCTTTTTCTATGTTGCTCTCTTCCCTTGATCATTTCCAACAAGTCACACTCATTCACCCGTTTTCCCTTGTAAAAAATAATGCCTTATCAATGATAAATAGAAATTTTTTATAATGCTTGGTTAATATTTGGTGAAGATATGGGCTGCATGAGATCTCTACTACTGGTTGGACTTGATAGAAAGAAAGTTGCAATGATATCTCTGCTACAGACTAGACCTAAAAAAAAGAATTGTATATTTGAGAAGAACCCTTAAATGCTTAATGTTAGTACAAACCTGAAAAGGTAAAGTCTATCAGGGCTCTCTTAGCTTATTTTTTTGTCCCAAACAAGTATATCACCTTAAGGTTATCCTACTGAAATAACCTACCGCATATTACGTGTCCTAATTGGGTATTTTGATTCTCAGATTCAATCTAACCCATCTTTCTCTCTTCATTGTTCCCATTTCGACATGCTATCGCCCTGGTTTTCCTCTCATTTCTCTTCCTAGTTTCTCTATCAGTCACTGGCTAGGTGAAGAGACGACCTAATTGCAAAACGTTGAGGCAAGTGAGAGAGGAGATGACGAGGAAGATTGCCGATGACAAAGGAGATGACCTATTCGCAAAGAGATGACGATGAAGCGATTTTGGAAAATGACGCCAGATTCGGAAAAATTTGATGGCAACCACTGACGATGTCTCCCAGTTTTGGCAAAATCGACAGCTCCATTGGATTTATGTGTTTGACTTTCGGTTGGATTCATGTTGAAAATTCGATTTCCATGTTGAATTCATGTTGAAGGTTTAATTTCCAGGTTCGATTTGGAGGATTAAACCATGAAAAATCTTTTGCCTGATCGAAAATTTGTTATTTTACATTTATTTTAGTATTAAACAATGCCATGCCATGTTAGTATTTTTTATCCAAATTAACGGTGAAATTGACAGCAAGTACTTAATTGGAACACACAATATGAGATAAGAGACTTTGATAGGACAACCTTATGGCAGAGTATTCATTTAGAACAAAAAAAATAAGTTAAAAGACCCCCGGTGGAGTTTACTTGACTTGAAAAAAGTATAAGGAATTCAATAAAAAGAATACGCATAACAGGGGGTTTCTATGAGGAGCCTATTATAGGTTAAAAAACGTGCTTGGTAATGAGGGAAGTTGATAATTTCTTGTACATGAATTCTACAGTTGGAACTTCCTTATCTTCCTCAAATCTATCACTATACCGACAATTAATATCGGGTCAACCTATGAAAATGCCTCTGATGGGTCAACCCACAAGAATGCCTCAGTAACTAATAAACATTGTTATTAAATTTGACAAGAAATCAGCTCTATTGTCCAGTCTCATAACGCCATCAAAGGTTTAACCTCTAACAGCTAGATTGCTAATTAATGATGTGTCAGCATCTAAAGATGTGGCAATCTAATATGGCATAAATTTAAAATAAATTGTCAAACCAAAAAATTGCTCACAGGTCTGGAATGAACCTTTTACAAGATTGACAAACTTTCACTCGAGTAATTTTTTTATCTAGAACCAAAATACTCTTGGGTTAAAAAAATTGCTCTAGTTTCAACATGTTGAAAAACTTTCATCCTGTTAAAATTGTAGATATAGGGTTTTTTCACTTCCAGACTTTTAAACTTTAAAGAATTTTACACCAAAAGGTTTTCTTTTTCTTTCACAAGTAATGCTTAAATCACCAAAAATATTTGAAATATACTTGAGAATCATTTTTCCTTCCAAATATTAAAACTTTATTAATAAGAGGCCAATGTATAAATCTTTAAATATAGACTTGAAAAACATAAAATAAATAAATATGTTTTGTAATCAGTAAAATTAGCTAAATATAAGCTATGAGTGGAACAAAACTAACATAGGGGAAAGTTCAATGAATGTATTAACAATTGTGGCAACGTGCGGGTCGTTTTTGGGAGTCGCCACCAATCGGTTTTCGCTCAGGTCGATTGGACACCTAAAATATGGTCTGCGAGAGTTCAGGGGTTCGGGAGTACGGTTACGTTAAAACAACTTTGTTAAAACGCCCAAAAATTGGTACTTTAGTTGATTTCAATTTTTGTTTTGCTTTGCTTTAAAAAATTTCAGTTAAATAATAATAATAGTAATAATAATATATATTTTTTAATTAATTTTTTATTTAATTTTTTTTTTAAAATTTTTTAATGGCCGGACGAAATTGGGTGTCAACAACAATCAAAACAAGATTATTGATAAATCTTTTAGACTGAAATCCATAGTTTTCATAGTTATCTTGTAGGAACAAGAGAAGAAACCTGATGCTATTTCAATTATATACCACGAAGAAAGATTGAACTCCCATGCAAGTCAGGAAGTAGTTTTCCTGGAAGGCACCAGAGATGAATGTCTACGGATCGACTCGAACTACTTACAAAAGGCGATGAGCTTGCTCTCCCGTAGCTTATTATATATATATATATATATTTATTTATTTATTTATTTATTTATTTATTTGATCATCGAGCTCACCCGACATTGAAAGTTTCTCGCCTGTTGATGCTACAGAAATCCATGGAAGAGCCCGTTGCTTCACCATCGAGGGGAACGCTGTAAAGATCGGCAAGCAAGTATTCACTTTCCTCTCCAACAGCCGTCAGATTACGTTTCAGCCCAGGCCCAGCAGAAGCAAGCATCCCCAGTTCCTTCACTGCTTCTAATTCATAGGCAACTTCTTGCATGGTTGGTCTCTCCTCTCCCTTAACTCTCACACACACCCTGGCTATTGCCGCGACTTCCTTCACCTGCTGCATCACACTTCCGTCATCCCCTTCCAACAGCCGGTGGTCTAGAATTTCGAGCAGGCGGTCTTGTTCCATCAGACTGACGAAGCTCACAGCGATGTATGCCTTGTCCTTTGGCCTTCCGAAATCTAGGGCCTTTTTGCCTGTCAATAGCTCTATCAGCACCACTCCGAAGCTATAAACATCGCTCTTCTCAGTCAACTGGTTTGTGTGGAAGTATTCTGGATCCAGGTAGCCCACGGTCCCTTGCACAAGCGTTGTTAACTCTGACTGATTGAGTGTTGGATAATGACGAGCAAGAAGAAACAATTCTCAATATAGGCACGAATGTTGCAGCTCTGCATCTTTATTCAAGATGACATGCTGTAGTTAAATAGATGCCAATTACAACTGAAAAGGAGAAAAAACAGGAGAAGGACCGAGTCCTTTGGTAACAAACAACTAATCCAAACTTGATCACTACATAACTAAAACTTAGGCCTCTTTGTCCAACGTTCTGATCTTCCATGATTTCCTCTAGCATTTGAATCATTCTTCAACACTCCCCCTTGATTCAAAGCTATTAACGAACAATTTCCTTCGAAGATATTCGAACCTTTCACGTCCAAGAGCTTTCGTGAATATGTCAGCAAGCTGCTCCTCCGATCTACATTGTATAAGCACCACTATTCCGTTTAATACAAGATCTCTAATAAAATGATATCTAGTTTCAATGTGCTTAGTTCTTCCATGCATAACCGGATTTTTTGCAATGGCTATGGCAGAAGAGCTGTCACAATGTAGTGATATTGCTTCGGTTTGTTCCTGATCCAAATCTTTAAGTATTTTACGGAGCCACAAAGCTTGACAGGCAGCAGCTCCTGCAGCAATGTTTTATGCTTCTGCTGAAGACAGTGCCACCAAAGCTTGTTTCTTAGACATCCACGTAACAGGTCCTGAACCGAGTGTAAAACAGTTCCCTGTGGTGCTTCTTCTATCCGTTTGAGAGCCTACCCAATCACTATCTGTGTAGCCTTCCAGTTTGATACTTTCAGTCTTTATGTACCAAATTCCCAGCTCCCTTGTTCCTGCTATGTAGCGCAGAATCCTCTTTGCTGCTCCAAAGTGTTGTTTGCTCGGATTGTGCATGAATCTTGAGATCATTCCTACAGCAAACGCTATGTCTGGCCTTGTATGAGTTAGATATATCAAGCGTCCCACTAGACTTCGATATCTTCTTGCATCTGTCATCCCCGTTTCATCACTGCTGCTTAATTTTTCATTCATATTCATAGGAGTGGCGGCACTTTTACTGGCTTCCATACCAAACTGCTTCAACAAGTCCACTATGTATTTATGTTGAGATATGAAAATGCCATCT
>KK902744.1:16371-45160 GCA_000696445.1 Aquilaria agallochum | reverse complement strand
TAATGCCTTAATAAAATATCATGACTCAATGTGCAAAATTACAATCATCTCATGATTGGCTTTTGGGTACAACACTAACACTAATCAATGGCTGAACCACTTTGATAGAAATAATGGCCTCCGTGATGAAGACGAGTGAGAAAGGTGTTTCACCTGTGGCCGTTCGGGGGGTTGTCCGATAGCTCCATAGCACACTGGGAAGTTCTCTCGGCCATTTTCCCTTTGCTTGATTCAATCTCTTGTTCAAACCATCCTTTATGGTTTTATTAGACACCTCTGCCTGTCTGTTACTCTAAGGATGAGCTACTGGGGTGAAGTGCATTTTTATCCCGAGGTCGGTAGCGAATTCCTGGAACCACCTGTCAATAAACTGGGAACCATTATCAGCCACTATCACCCTCGATATACCGAATCTGCATATGATGTTCTTCCAGATGAATTTCTATATGTCCTTCACCGAAATGGTTGCCAGAGGCTCTGCCTCAATCCATTTAGTGAAGTAATCTACTGCGACTACGCAGAATTTCACTCCGCCGGGTGCAGTTGGGAGAGGCCCGATGAGGTCAGTACCCCATACTACAAAGAGGCAAAGGTAGTTAGCCGAAGTTGTCATTTTTTAGGGTAGCCTCTAGATGTTGGTGTGTCTTTGGCAATTGTCACATTTCTGGACAAATTGCCTCATGTCCTTCCTTAGGGTGGGCCAGAAGTATCCCTGGCAGAATAGTACTACTGCAAGAGTGTCAGTTCCCATGTGGGAACCACAGGCCCCCTCGTGGACTTTTTTGAGGACCATCTCTACATCCTCTTTGCTGACACACTTTTGGAGTGGACTCGCATACCCTTGTCGGTATAGCTCCTCTCCAATTAGGAAATATTGTCCGGAACGTCTTCTCACTTTTGCTGCTTTGTAAGGGTCTTCAGGAAGCTCCGAAGTCATGAGGTACTTTTTTATAGGATCTTTCCATCCTCTTTCCTAAGTTGCTATCCTCGGTTTGCTTTGCACTTCGGTGGACTTTTTTGACTTGGCCAAAATATCTGCTTCAGTATTGTTTCAATGAGGCACATTCTCGATGTGCACCGCATCGAACTCTTGGATGAGCTTTGTTGTGAGGTCATGATACTTTGCCAAGGTTAGGTCCTTCGCGACGTTGTCCCCTGTCATCTGTCGAACCACTAGCTGAGAGTCACTGTGAGCCTTTAGGTTCTTCATACCAACTTTTCTGGCCAGGCACAAACCTGCTATGAGGGCTTCATACTCTACCACATTGTTGGTGACAATAAACCCGAATTTGATGGCTTTCACGGCTTCCATAGCTTCAAGACCACGGAGAATTACTCCGGCTCCTTGATGTTCAGAACCGGAGGCCCCGTCAACAAACAGAGTCCACTCAAGTTCATCCTTACGGAGGTTAGGTGGACTGTCTTCGGCACCGGGTACCTCGGTGATGAAGTCTGCCAATGCCTGTGCTTTTATTGCCTTCCTTGGCTCATAGGTGATATCATACTCACCAAGCTCGATGCACCACTTTGATAGCCTTCCCGAGTGGTCTACTTTCTTCATTACATCCCGAAGAGGAAGGTTACTACGGACGATAATGGGGTGCCCTTGGAAATAGTGTCATAACCTTCTGCTTGCAAGTACCAGCGCATAAATAGCCTTTTGTAGTAAGGGGTGCCTGACTTTTGCACCATGCGGAGACTTGCTCACATAATATACTGGCCATTGCTTTGCCCCCTCTTCCTTCACAAAGACTGAACTTACCGTCTTTTCAGTGATGGCAAGGTAAAGTATGAGGGGTTCTCCTTCCCGTGGTTGCCAGAGTGTCAACAGACGAGTTAGGTAGACTTTAAGCTCTTCCTAGGACTTTTGGCAGTCTTCGTTCCAAGGGTGCACCACGGTTCCGAGGTCACCTGCATTTTTTTGCTGCTTTAGTGAGGACCTTGAAGAATGGTCGGCAGTGATCCCCATATCTGGAGATGAATCTACTGAGGGACGTGATTCTTCCCATGAGTCTTTGCACATCCTTGGTCATCATGGGAGTTTAGAACCCTAGCAGGGCCTTGACCTTTTCCAAATTAGTGTCAATACCTCTCTCTGACACCATAAATCTGAGAAACTTACCCGCATTCACCCTGAACACGCATTTTTCAGGGTTGAGATGAATTTTGAATGTCCTCAGCTGGTTGAATGTTTCTTCTAGGTCTATGATATGACTATTAGGCACTGTGCTCTTAACTATCATATCATCAACATAGACTTCCATGTTTCTCCCAATTTAGGAGTCAAAGATCCTATTCATCAACCTTTGGTACGTGGCCCCTGCATTCTTAAGCCCGATGAGCATTCTAATATATCAGTATGTACCAACTTCAGTGATGAAGGTGGTTTTTTCCTCATCATCGGGGTCCATCCTGATTTGATGATACCCGCTAAAGGTGTCAAGGAAGCTAAGGAGGCCATACTCGGAGGTTGAGTCTACCAACTAGTTCATTAGGGGCAGAGGATACGAATCCTAAGGACAAGCATCGTTCACATTTCGAAAGTCAATGCACATTTGGAGTTTGTCACTCCCTTCTATCGTGGCGATAACCACGTTACTAAGCCATTCGAGATATTTGACTTCCCTTATTACATCTGCCTCCATCAACCGTTGGATTTTAGATTTAATGAAGTTGTTCTTGTGGGCCAAAAGGCTTCTCTTTTCTTGGCGAACAAGCCTTGTGTCAGGGCGTATCTTAAGACTATGCTGAATTATGCGAGGGTCTACCCTAGGCATGTCGTTGGTGAGTAGGTAAACAGATCTTTGTTCATTAAAAGGAAAGATATAAGCTTTTGCTTGTCACCTTCGGCCAAATGTTTCCCCAAACAATTACTTCAGCCCGGAACAAGCTCTACACTCTCAGTTTCAATTTTTTCCAAATCACTTTTCTCTGATTCTGTAGATTCTTCATTCGATGTGCCCTTCTCTTCCGAGGTCTGTGTGTGTACTTTCATTGGGCTCTACCTCGCCCTTAGAAAGATGTTTCAGACTTCAACTTGATCAATAAATATTTTTGCATCTCCATCCTTCATCCTGAAGCTGACCATCAGGTACTTCACATCTGGTCAGACGTGAAAGTTCCCTTTAGTTTGCCTTCCAAGGATCACATTATATGAAGAAGGGGTGTCAATGACAATGAATCTACTCATGGTAGAGATGAAGAGCTCTCTATTGTCTGAGCAGAAGTTCCCCCTAACATCAGAGGTAGGTCGATCTAACTGAGGACAGGGAGTTCAGAAGGACCTACCCGAAGGTAAAAGATGTGACAGGTTTGAGATTAGTTTTTGCAATGCCCAAGCTTGGCAATAGGTGGGAGAATAAGACGTCGGCATTGGACCCATCATCCAAGAGCACCCTCTTTACATCCCAGCTCCCAATCCTTGCCATAATAAGAAGTGGGTCATCATGTGGAAACACTACGGTAGACCCATTTTTTTGAGTGAGCTTCTTCAATGGGTTTCCAAATTCCATCACTGAGATCTCCCTAGCTTTCCTCTTCCTCTCCGCCGAAGATAGTCCCGTGGTCATTGTCTGGATTACTCCAACAAGAGGTGGAGGATTCTTCTTGGGTCTTCGATTTTGACGTCGGTCGGAATCGTAATCCTCATCTTCCTTTCTTTCCTCCACTCTCCTTCCCGTAGGAGAGGGCATCCATAGGTACCTGCGAAGTTGGTGGTGCTTGATCAGGGATTCAATGTACTTCCTGAGTTGGAAGCAATCCTTAGTGTCATGACCGTGATCCCAATGGAACTGGCTGAACTTCTTCATATTCTTCTTGTTTTCTGAGGTCATGCCATTTGACCGTTGAATCTAGGTGCCTTGCCTTTCCGTTGCCAGCAGTATGTTCATTCTTGTGGTATTCAATGAGGTGAACGTCATTGGCTTCTTCCCCTTCTACTTCTGAGGTCTCCCTCCACCTTCAGTTGGATACCAAGGTTGGCTGCTTTGTTCCTCAGGGCGAGTGTGGTCAGATTTTGGCCCCCCATCCTAAGTTCCTCAGCAGTCATGTGTTGTTCTGCCCTTCGATAAAATTCCCCGAGGGTGTCCAGGGGGTCTTTAGAAAACTCATAAAAGAGTTGTGAGTCTCTCCGAAGTCCCCTTATCATGGTGAGAATATGTATTTCGGGATGAAAGTCCGACACACTCAGGGCCTCTCGGTTAAACCTTTCCACATAGTCGCGAATGGTCTCTCCACTCTTTTGCGCTATGTCAAACATCTGAATCAGCATCTTCACCGTTGGCCTGCTGCTGATGAACTGCGGTGTGAACGCCATGGACAACTCCTAGAAACTCATTAGAGTTCCAGGGGCTGGGTAGTTATACCACGCGGTTGCAGGGCCAGAGAGGGTGACCTCAAAGCACTTGCAAAGGGTAACGTCTGTTAGGTTTTAGGAGCCAAACAGTGTAGCAAAATTTAACCGAAACCCTACAGGATCCAAGTGAAACGGGGTAATCCGGGTGTTCAAAAATTTTCATACCTAATTTTTGGTTGAGATCTCTCACTCAACTGTAGAGTCAAATCACAAAACCTGAATAGTTGACATGTTCAAGCTCTCTATGGTATCCACACGAGCCTCTCTACATCACCACGCTTCCACCACGTCCCGGCAGATGTGTTTCTCTTGCACTCGCAGTGCTAGCTTGCGTCCTCCAATGAATTGAAAGAGAAGAGTGCGGCTATCCTTTTTGGGAGGCTAGGGCAAGAAGCTATGAATTTCTCACTAAAAGTTCTATTTACAATGAGACTCAACTTCTAGGCTTAATGAGTTTCAAAGCCCTAATCCAATTAGGCTTCAATTTCGGGCTTAATAATGGCTTAACTTTTGGGCCCATAATTAATATGAAATTATTGTGAAATCATAACGCAAATAATTAGCCCATGCACTCTAATGATCCAAATAGCTCTATGTGTTCGACCTAATAGGCTCTTACCATGTTGGCAATGATCATAATCACATTTATGATCAAAAGCAATGAGCGGTGTCTAGTAACACATTATTGCTACCCAAGTGACAAGATTGTCGGTGATTTGACTAAACCTTTATGATCATCATCGATATATGCCATTGCCCCTTTGTCCAAGATATCNTACAATTATGTTTATTACGTTACGCAGAAACAAAACAACAAACATAATTGCTGGATTAATGCCTTAATAAAATATCATGACTCAATGTGAAAAAAATACAATCATCTCATGATTGGCTTTTGGGCACAACACTAACAGCGTCATCGGTACCATGTAGTACCATGTTACGCCTGTACTTGGTTAGGTGGGCTTGAGAGTTGTTGCGCCAATCATAGGTTTCCAAGCGAGACACCCAGAAATCGGTTGTCATTGTTGCTTCCACTAGCATCCGGATGAAGGGTGACTCTTCTTTGGTGAAGGTCTTAGATAACCTTGACCAGACAGGCTTTCGGGCGATCTGCCTTTTTACTTTTTCCAACCTCTCTTGGATGTTCTCCATGAGTGTGGTGGCACTTGTCTCTTCCCGTTGCCTAGGATTCTCCGGGAGCGAGGAACGACGTCTTCTCTTCGGGGAATAACTTCACCGGCAAGGGGACGGTGACCTTCCGTATGGCGATGGGCTTCTCCAACGAGAGGTTCTGGGCCCTTTTGATGTCATTTCTTCAACACGACACCCCCTGGGGGGAACGTCCTCCGTTTAGGACTCACCGCGGAAGTCATCACTTCCTGAACTTCGGTGAGTAGGCTTCAGACTTCTCTCCTGGTGTGTAGTTAGTGAAGAGGCCCTTTGGCCCGAAGGTGGTTAAGACCACCTCTGGTCAAGTTGCTGTGTCATTTCAGCCACAATGGAACGCTGGAAATCCTTTAGGAAGCCCATTGTGACCATCAGAGGACGTTCGTCCTCCAGTAAAGAAGTCCTTACGGTAGGTTGTTCGGTCGCCGATTGAGTTTTCGGCATGGATAGGGACCTCGGGAGTCCTTTGTCCTTGGAATGCTAAGTCTCAACGATGGCTACCTGAGGGTAGTTTCCCACAGACGGCGCCAAATGATGCCCGGCAGTGTCTTCGTTGTGTGACATGGTTGGCCTAAGAGGGACTTTCGGTGTGGAAATGCTGGTAGAGGATACTTCCAGCGTGAGATCGCCTGAAACGCTCAAAAGAACAGGGGTTAGGAGGCCCCCAGAGTGTGTTTCTGGGAAAGGAGCCTCTGACGCCCAAGTTAATATTTGGCATGTATGGAAGACAGTAAGGAGCAGAATTCTCTTAGGGGTTCAGCTTGTGTCCTTACCATGGTCGTTCCTCAAGTATTTATAGGAGGGCTTTGGGGGAAGTCTGTTTGACACAGCCCGCTCAGATCATGACACATGTTTGGCCAGATGTGGTTCGTACCTTCGGGGATAGGGATCTCTAGTTAGCCATAGGCCATTCTGGCTAGAAGTCAGAGTCGTGCGAGACCTGTGTGTCAAGGGCGTGTGCAAGGTCTCTGTGTCAAAGGCTCTTAACTATCTTTGTCTTATCTGGGTGAGAACTCCTTTGGTGATGGGCCCCCTTCGGGGGGTAATGCCCATTCGGCAGACGGGTCTTCATCGGTTCGGTTTTTGCTCTCAAGGGCTGTAGAGGGTGGCACCTCGGCAGGGTGGAGCACCTTCGGCGAACGCTATTTTCTACCGAGGATGGGGAGATGGCCTCCTGTGGTCACCAAATGACTTGACTGCGGATGGCGCAGTATGTCCTTTTGAGGGTGGTAGTATCATCAGCCGAGGTTGGTGAGCATCCATTTTCCGAGGTTGGTCAGATGTACTTCCGAGGGTGGTACTTGTCAGTCATCCCCAGAGTCTATCTAAGTGTAAGCCATTTGGCTATCAATAGGTGCCTTAGTGGGTAAAGCCACTTGTTTGGAGCTTGGCACATACTTATTCGGTAGGCATAGGTGGAATGTGTCATGCATATTGATGCCCGCTAGCATCTTCATTGTGTGATACAGTGGCCTGAAATAGGGAATTTCGGTATGAAGGCATTTGAATGAGATACTTCCGATGTGAGGGTGGCTGCAAGACTAAAAAAAAAACAATGGTTAAAGACTCCCGGAAAACACATTCCGGGAAGAGCCTCCGATGCCCAAGTCAGTATTTGGAAAATAAGGAGCAAAAGTGGAGAGCAAAGAGTAGAGAGTTCTGTGTCCTTCTTACCAAGGTTACTCCCAGGTATTTATAAGAAGGCGTAGGGAGGAGGCCGTTCGGCACAAGCCACTTAGATCATGACACATGTTCGGACGGATGCGATCCGTACCTTTATGGACGGGTATCTCCTACCGGCCCTAGCCTGTTCTGGCCAGAGGTCAGGGCCGTGTGGGAGGTCTTTGTGTCAAAGGCGTGTGCAAGGTCTCTTTGTCAGAGGTTCCTTAACCATTTTTGTCTTATCTCCGTAAGATCCCTTCGAGGAACGAGACCCCTTCGAGGTATGAGACCCCTCTGGAATAGGAGGCGCCCTTTGGCTAGATATCATCATCGAAGGCCGTTAGGATAAGTTCTTCGGTGGAGTAAGGCACCTTCGGGACACATTCTCCCTTGTCAAGGATGGGGAATTACTTTTCCAAGGTCAGTAGGTTTGTAAAATCCAAGGGTGGTGAAAGACACCTTTCCTTGAAGTTGGTCGTGTCACCTTTCCGAGGATGATGAGGGCCCACTCTTCCCTGTGGTTGCTCACTTGTACTTTTCAAGGGTGGTGCTCACCTGACTGATATGGGAGTTCTAAAAGGGTAATAGCCCTTTGGCTATCACATGGCCCTCTTAGAAAGCCAAATTTGCATCTTCGGTACTCAAGGTATCACATGTCTCGTGGGACTATGGTAGATGATCAATGTCTCAGCAAATATTAGCTAACTTTTTGACCGAGGTTACCTTCTTCAGTGAAGGTTCCTTTTTGGCTCAGAACATCTCTTCTAACCGAGGTAGTAGTATCTATTTTTCAGAAGAGCTTTTGGTGTTCCCGAGGTTACCTTTTCATCCGAAGTGTATACTTGTCTCTTGGGGTTTTTATTGCCTACCAGTGAATAGTCACACCTTCTAGATAGATAGACACATCTCCTCGGGAAAGACTTGCCTAGGCCGGGCAGTTGTTAGGAGGCGTGCCCTCGTTTCCTACATTAGGTGACGCGTGTCACTTGGTGACTGGCTAACAGTCGTGTTTGTTACATCAGTCGCGCCTCTTTGCCTTCGAGGGTTCATTATGGCGACGCTTCGCCTACCACCTTTGGCCTATATAAACCCTTCCTCCTTAGTTTTTTCACACTTCTGTTCTTTTGCTATCTTTTTCTCTTTAATTTTCTTCCTCTCTTTCCTTTCCGGCATTACTTGCGGTGTCTTGCGAAGTCCTTTCCTAGTTCTGAGCTATGTAGGTCTTCTTTTCGAAGTCATTCTTTGGTATTTTTTTGTCTCCACCATTCTTTTTCACCTTCTGAGGATAGACTTCTTTTTCCCAAACATGTCTACCCCAGTCCTACTTATGTCTGTTCAACCTATCCCCAAGAGTTGGCTTCCCCTTAACTCTCATCCAAGTTGTGCTACTCTGGAAAAGTTAGAGAAGTGGACAGCTAAATTCTTTCTCCCTTCTTACGCTATTACTAGGCTACCTAGTCTCGGTATACCTAGTTACATGAATCATTTGGACAAGGTTACCATCTTTCGGGCCCAGCTGAAAGCCGGACTTCGGTATCGTCCGTCGAAGATGGTTTGCAAGTTCTGCCAATTCCATGGCATAGCCATGAATCAACTTCCTCCGAACTCCTATTCTTACTTCAATGCCTTCCTCTGCATGTGTGGGGTCTTCAAGATAGAGCCTCACTTCATTTTCTTGATTCTATACCACAAAGTCAACCCCGTCCCGAAGGGTGGGTTCTACTTCTTGCTTCATCTGGGATTTGGGAACATGAAGTACACGTTCACCTTCGGGATGAAGGACAGCTGGCAAGGGTGGCAGAAAAAGTTCTTATTTCTGAAGATGGATGAGGAGTGGAAGCACGTGCCAACCAAGTGCGCTTGGGGGACTTTGGATATAGACGTAGTCGATCCCTGGAAACTACTAACCTTAGAGTTAGAAACCCAATTTGAGGAGTTCGGCAGCTGCATTTGGGCTGTCGCGGACTAGGATCCTGAGGTCCCTCCGCATTCCTTGTACCCCTTTCCTATTAGATGGAAACTCATGACCGAAGAGGTCCTTCGGGAGCTAGGGGTGATCAGGGAACACGTTATCGACCGAACATGCCGAAGCCTCCTTTCGACAAGAAAAAGGCGTGGTTGGTAATGCTCCTTCTAAGCGAACCCATGTATCTGGTCCTTCAAGAAAGTAAGTTACTTGCCAGATTTTTCATTTATCTCCTTCTGTACTTACATTGATGTTCTTTTTTTTACAGAGATGGGTGACAAGTCTGCTGCCTTCCACAAGTCTTTCTTCCTTGTTCAAGCCGAGAAAGGAGAACAACAGAGAAAGAAGGTAATGGAAAAGAGGAAGAAGGCACCATGAGGGCCATCTACGGCCTTGAGGTCGACAAAGATGAAGGAGGACCCCTTTCCCCCACCCCCCGAGGATGAAGTGGGGGCTATAGACTAGACCCCTGCTCAGGCGAACCCACCTTTGGAGCCTGCCATCTGTTCAACTCCCCTTAGTCCAAATATTACGGCAAAGACCTTGGGGACCTCGGTTGGGGGGTTTTCAGCCGAGGAGCTTGAGGAGCGCCAAAGGAGGAAAGGCAAGCACATTCCTGCTGAAGTCCTCGAGGTTAATGACTCTAAGGGTGATGACGCTAAGCTTCCACCAGGTTTGTCCCTTAGCCATTCTTCTATGAGTTTAGGAATTTTTGGTATTTTGGACCTTATAGACGAGTGGCTAAGGGATAATTTACTGATCAAACTTCGGCGTGATTTTGCGGGTGAAGCAGTGCAGGCTCCCTGGGTGGAAGATCACGCCTGGAAGATAGCCCTTCGGGATGCCAAAATCCTAAAGGGGAAGGTTTCGATGGAGCCCTTCTGGACATTCACGAGGGACATGAACTTGTTCTCCGTGGATAGCCAGAAGATGGCTCCTCAGTTGGCGACGGTGTCATTACAAATGCCACTTTTCAGTCTCTAACTGAGGAGTGTCTGAACGCGGAGATCCTCGCCGCGAGGATGAGTGAGCAGGCTGCCTAGGTAAACTCCTACCCTTTAATACTTAGGAATTTTTTGTGTTGATGTTGCCCTTTTGTTCCTTACTCAGTGTCTTTCCTTTTTGCAACTCTTGGCATATACTGGGTATTTCCATGCTTGGGTTGCCAAGCAATCTTCGGTCGGCAGTCTGTTCGAGGAGTGCTTGGCAAAGGCCAAGGAACTCTTGGCTAGCTTTGTCATCAAGTACAGCGAGCTGAATAAAATAGCCAAGGAGGATCTGGCTAATCTTCGATAGGAGATGCTCAAAAGCCAAGGGGGGCTCATCCAAGACTTCTTCGTGAAGATGTCAGACCTTGGTGGAAAGGTGATAGCTCTGACCTTGGCCAATGAGGTTCTTCAAAAGGAGATGGAGGACACTGCTACCAAAGTGGCGAAGGTATTCGACCTCAACTCCAAGCTTCAGGCTGAGGTTGATAAGCTAAAGAATGAGGGAAAGAAGAAGAAGAAGAAGTTGCAGAAGGAGGTCGTGGAGCTCAGAAAAGAACTGGCGGACCTGGATGCGAAGAAGGCTAAGTCCGATCAGGCAACCAAGAGGTCTTATCAGGATGGCTTTTGCCTCACCCGTCACCAGGTTGTGTCTAGATTTCCCGACCTCGACCACTCCTTTTTAGAGGCCCTAGACATCCTCGAAGGACCATCTTGGCAGTGGTTGAGGGTAGAGTTCCTCAATCTTCCTACTATTTCTCCTTCGGTGCCTAAAGTACTTGCTACCAAAAGAGACTCCAAAGGTGAAGATGCAAAAGATGCTGAGGAGTCGACGGAGGCCCAGGACCCCGAATAAGCCTCCTTTTTCTTCTTTTTCTTTTATAATCCATCCTTTGTACTTTATCACCGTATTAATGAAGCCTCTCTTTTCTTCAATTAATGAAGTCTCTCTTTTGTTCAAAAATTTGGCTAAGGTCCTTAATGGACCATCTTCGGACATGAAGAGTGTCACGACCATGTTCAGTCAGTACCCCTCCGGAAAACATCATGCTCTGCGGAATTTAACCCCTATTCAAATCAGTCAAGTGCCTTTTACACTGATCACATTTGATCAACGTCTTTCGGGCAAAGTTGCCCTTCGGTCATACCCTCATTTGGACAACCACTGTCGTCGTACTTAGCATATTTTCATTTTTGAAAATTTTTCTAAGTTCTAGTCATGCATTTTAGAAAATACTCTCCTTCGGCAACCACGTTCGAGCGAAGGAGATATTCATCTTTAGAGTAACCATCTTTGGTCATACCTCCGCGATGTTTCTGCATGACTTTCTACTTGAAAATTTTTCTAAGTGTGCACTTAGGCACTTTTAGGGGATGAGCAACTATGCTCGGTTGACCATTTTCGGTGCAACTTAATGTCCATCGTAGTTTTACCCCTTTTTCTTCAACCATGTTCGGTTGGCATAATTTAGCGAAGACTGACCATTTCCATGAGTTTACCCCTTCGGTGTGATCATGTTCGGTCTTCCCCCTCAGAATCGGGCATTTTTTCTCTCGTTTGGAAGCGAACATGTTCCATCAAATATGCCTTTGGTAAAAAATGAGAATAATTTCAGGGGCATTTTTGGAAAGCAGCACCTTCGGTATTTACATCATGTTCGACCAGTCACCCTTGGGGAGAATTGTACAATTTTTTCCTTGGAAAAAATTTCTAAGTGTAGAATTTTTTCAAAGAATCTAAATGGCATGTATGTTTCAATTCTCCTCCTTCAGTATTGCTGAGCTTGTAGACTCTAGGATGAACTTCCTCGAGGACTAAATAGGGTCTGTCCCAATATGCCCGAAGTACCCCACGAGAGGGTCTTTGGGCTTTAAACTCAGCTATTTGAAGAACAAGGTCCCTTTTTTTGATCGTTTTCTGTTTGACATGCAAGTTTGTAGTGACGGCTACTCTTTGTTGAAAGGTTTTCTTCTGAGTTCGGCCGTTTCTCTATGCTCATCAATTAGGTCTAACTTGGTCCTTAAACCAAGGTTATTCCCTTCTTCATCAAACACCTGTATCCCCAAGGATGGATGTACGACCTTGACAGGAACAATGGCCTCCGTGCTGAACACGAGTGAGAAGGGTGTTTCACCCATGGCCCTTCTTAAAGTGGTTCGGTAGCTCTACAGCACGCTCGAAAGCTCTCTTGGCCATTTTCCCTTTTCTTTTTTGAACCTCTTTTTCAGACGATCTTTTATTGTTCTGTTGGACACTTCAACTTGTCCATTGCTTTGAGGATGCACCATCAGGGCAAAGTGCATTTTAATTTCGAGGTCGGTTATGAATTCCTGGAACCCTTTATTAGTAAATTGGGAACCACTATCGGCTACTATCACCCTCAATATGTCAAATCTGCATATGCCGTTCTTCCAGAGAAACCTCTGTATGTCCTTCACCAAGATTGCCGCTAATGGCTCTACCTCGATCCACTTGGTGAAATAATCTACTGTGACTATGCAGAACTTCACTCCTCCTAGAGTTGTTGGGAAAGGTCTAATAAGGTCAATACCCCATATGGCAAAGGGGTAGGGGTAGTTGGCCACAATTATCATTTCTGAGGGTAGTCTCTAGACAGGAGCATGTCATTGGCAATTGTTGCACTTTTGGACGAACTGCCTTGCGTCCTTCCTTAGAGTAGGCCAGAAATATCCTTGCCAGAGGAGGACCCCGGCAAGGGCATCGGTTCCTATTTGCGAACCACAAGCTCCCTCATGGACTTCTTTGAGGATCATTTCAACATCCTCTTCACTGATACACCTCTATAATGGAGTTGCGTACCCTTGCCGGTACAGCTCCTCCCTAATCAGGAAGTATCTTCCTGAACGCTTTCGCACTTTGGCTGCTTCATAAGGGTCCTTGGGAAGTTATGAGGTTGAGAGGTAGTTTTTGATAGGGTCTTTCCACCCTTGTCCCGATGTTGTTATGCACATTATTGCTATACTTGGCTGATGTAGTACCTCAATAAACTCTTTTGATTTGGCCAGTGTGTTGGCCTCCATATTATCTCACCAACGTACATTTTCTATATGCACTGTGTCGAACTCCTAGATGAGCTTGTTTACGAGGTCATGGTACTTTTATAAGGTTAGGTCCTTTGTGCCATAGTCTCCTGCCATCTGTCGGACTACTAACTGGGAATCGCTGTGGGCCTTTAGATTCCTCACACCAACTCTTTTTGCCAGGCGCAAGCCTGCTATGAGGGCTTCATATTCCGTAGCATTGTTGGTGATGTTGAATCCAAATTTGATAGCCTTCATGGCTTTCATACCTTTGGGACCATGAAGGATCACTCTGGCTCCTTGATGTTCAGAACCAGAGGCTGCATCAACAAATAGTGTCCACTCAGCTTCATTCTTCCAGAGGTCCCTAGGGGTATCCTCGGCTTTTGGGACTTTGGCGATGAAGTCTGCCAATGCTTGGGCCTTTATTGCTCTTCTTGGCTCGTAAGTGATGTTGTACTCACTAAGCTCAATATACCACTTTGATAATCTTCCCGAGTGATCTACTCTCCTCATGATGTCCAGAAGAGGTAGGTTACTTCGAACAGTAATAAGATGTCCTTGCGACCTTCTGCTGTCCAATACTAAGGCATAAATAGCCTTCTGTAGAAGAGGGTACCTAACTTCGACACCATGTCGGGATTTACTCACATAGTATATCGGCCACTGCCTTCCTCCCTCTTCCTCCACAAGCACCAAACTCACCATTTTTTCACTAACGGTGAGGTAAAGGATGAGAGGTTCTCTTTCCTTTGGCTGTCGAAGTGTCGGCAGATGGGTTAGGTAACTTTTGAGCTCATCCTAGGCCTTTTGGTAGTCTTCAGTCCAAGGATGTTCCCCCAAGCCGAAGGTACCTTCATTTTTTGTTGCTTTGGTGAACACTTTAGAGAACGTTTAGCACCGATCCCCATATCTAGAGATGAATCTACTGAGCAAAGTGATTTTCCCAGTCAGCCTTTGCACGTCCTTCATTATTGTGGGAGTTCAGAATCCTAGTAGGGCCTTAACCTTTTCTGGGTTGGCGTCGATTCCTCTTTCCGGTACCATGAATCCAATGAACTTGCCTGCATTCACCCCGAACACGCACTTCTCCGGGTTGAGACGAATTCCGAATTCCCAAAGTTGGTGGAATGTTTCCTTTAAGAGTAAGATATGACTACTAGGCAGTTTGCTCGTAACTATCATATCATCGACATGTACTTCCATATTCCTCTCGATTTGGGGGTCAAACACCCTGTTCATCAGCCTTTGGTACGTCGCCCCTGCATTCTTCAAACCAAAGGGCATACTGACATAGCAGTAGGTCTTAACTTCGGTGATGAAGGAGGTTTTTTCATCGTCTTTAGGATCCACCCGAATCTGGTGGTATCCACCCTATTGGCGGCAAAGGATACGAATCCTTAGGACAGGCATCATTTACGTTTCGGAAGTCGATACATATTCGGAGTTTATCACTCCCTTCTTTCATAACAACGACAACATTGCTAAGCCATTCGGGGTACTTGACCTCTCTTATTACGCCTGCTTCCATTAGACATTGGACATCGGTTTTGATGAAGTTGTTCTTATGCGCTGAGAGGCTTCACCTTTTTGTCGAACAGGCTTTACCTCTGGGTGCACTTTAAGACTATGTTGGATTATGCGCTGGTCTACCCCAGGCATGTCCTTCGGAGAGTAGGCAAACAGGTCTTTGTTCATTGATAGAAAAGATACAAGCTTTTCCTTGTCACCTTCAGCCAGTTGTTTCCCCACTCGAGTATTTCAGCTTGGGACAAGTTTTACATCTTCTGTTTCTATTTTTTCAAGGTCTTCTATTTCTTCCCCCCTTGCCTCTTTTCCTAGCATGGTCTTTTCTCGGGAAATCTGTGCATGGATCTTTGTTGGGCCTTGTCTTACTTTCACAAAGACCTTCCTCACTTCGGCTTGGTCAATGAATATCTCAGCATCCCCATCTTTCATCGCGAAGGTGACAGTTAGGTACTTCATGTCTGGATGGATATGGACATTCCCTTGTGTCTGCCACCCGAGGATGGCATTGTATGATGAAGAGACATCTATGACAATGAACCTTGTCATTGGGGAAGCCAAGAGCACTTTCTTGCTCTAAACTGAAGTTTCTTTTAACATCAGAGGTAGGTCAATCTACCCGAGGATAGGGAGTTCGGATAGACCTACCCCGAAGGTAGGGGAGGTGACAGGTTTGAGATCGCCTTTTGAGATGCCCAAGTTCGGCAGGAGGTGCGAGAACAGTACGTCAACATTGGAGCCATCATCGATGAACACTCCCCATCCTTGCCATGATTAGGAGGGGATCATCATGAAGGAATTTCACGGTAGACCCATCTTTCCCAACGAGCTTGTTCGTTGGGTTCCCAAACTCCATCATTGAGATTTCATGAACTTTCCTTTTCCTCTCGGCCGAGTGTATCCCAGTAGTGGTTATTTGGATCACTCCAATCGGAGGTGGTAGGTGCTTTCTAGGACTTCAGTTCCGACGTTGGTCAGAATCGTAGTCCTTATCTTCTAGTTTTATTTCCTCCTCCCTCCTCCCCAATGGGGAGGGCATGCATAGGTAACGCCGAAATTGGCCCTGCTTTATTAGAGACTCGATGTACTTCCTCAGCTGGAAGCAATCCTCAGTATCATGCCCATGGTCTTGATGGAACTGGCAGAACTTCTTCATCTTTTTCTTATTTTTTGAGCTCATGGTGTTCCGATGTTGAAAAGGGTTCTCTTGCCTTTCCATGGCCAGTAGTATGTTTGTTTTGGTGGTGTTCAGGGGGGTGAACGTCATTGGCTTCTTGCCTCTTTGCTTCTGAGGTCTAGCTCCAGCCTCAGCTAGATAGCAACGTTGATGGCTTGGACCCTCGGAGCGAATATGGTTGGACTTCAGCCCTCCCATCCTTAGATCCTCAGCTGTCATGTATTGTTCCGCCCTTCGGTAGAATTCTCTGAGGGTGTCTGGCGGGTCTTTGGAGAACTCATAGAAAAGCTATAATTCCTTTCGAAGTCCCCTGATCATTGCGAGGAAATGGATTTTGGGGCGGAAGTCACGGCTTCCTGATTGAACTTATCGACATAGTCACAAATGGTTTCCCCATTCCTTTGCGATACGTCAAAAATTTGGACAGGCATCTTCGCCGTCGGGCTATTTCCGATGAACTACTGAGTGAATGTGGTGGACAATTCCTGGAAACCGCTATGGTTCTGGGGGCCAAGGAGTTATACCACGCAGTAGCCAGCCAAAAGAGGGTGACCTTAAAGCACTTGCAGAGGGTGGCATCATCAGCACCATGCAGCACCATGCTAAGTCTATACTTTGGGAGGTGGGCTTAAGGATCACTGCGCCCATTGTACATTCCAAACGTGGTACTCGAAAGTCACTTGGCATGGGTGCCTCTACTACTGCACGGATGAAGGGTGACTCTTCTCCGGTGAAGGTCTCCCACAGCCTTGACCAGATAGGCTTCCGAGAAATCTGCCTCTGTACTTTTTCCAGCCTCTCCAGGATCTTCTCCATGAGGGCTGTAGTACTAGTTTCTTCTCGTTGCTTGGTGACCTCAGGCAATGGAGAGCAACGTCTCCTTTTTGGGGAGTAACTTCGTCGGCGTGGGGATTGTGACCTCTCATCAGGTGAGGAACTCTACCGGCGGGAAGTTTTGGGTGGTTTTGACCCCGTTTATCTGGCACAACAACCTCTGGGGGGTAAGTCCTCTATTAAGGACCCATCACGAAAGTCCCCACTTTCTGAGCTCGAGTGAGTAGATTTAGGACTTTTCTCTCGACGAGCAATTAGCGAAGAGGGCCTTCGGACCGAAGGTGGTTGAAACCACCTTTGGTCAAGCTGTTGTGTCATCTCAGCCACAACAGAGCGCTGAAAATCGCACAGGAAGCTCATTGTGACCGTTAGAGCATGCTCGTCCTCAGGCAAAGAAGTCCCTACGACGGGTTGTTCAGTCGCCGGTTGAGTTTCCGGCACGGACGGGGACTTCAGGAGTCCTTTGTCCTTAGAACATCGGGTCTCACAATGGTGACCTAGAATTGAGTTCCCACAAACGGTGCCAAATGATGCCCGCTGAAATCTTCGTTGTGTGACATAGTGGCCTAAAATAGGGACTTCCGGTATCAAGGCGTCTGAATAAGAGACTTCCGATATGAGGGTAGCTACAAGACTAAAAAAAAACAAGGGTTAGAGACTCCTTGGAATTTGTTTCTAGGGGAAGAGCCTCTGACACCCAAGTCAGTGTTTGGGAAATAAGAAGTAGAAAGTGGAAAGCAAAGAGTAGAAAGTTTTGTGTCCTTCTTACCAAGGTTACTCCCAGGTATTTATAGGAGGGCATAGGAAGGAGGCCATTTGGAACAACCCACTTCGATCATGACACGTGTTCGGCCAGATGTGATTTGTACCTCTGTGGATGGGTATCTCTTACTGGCCCTAGCCTGTTCTGGCCAGAGGTCAAGACCGTGTGGGAAGTCTTTGTGTTAGGGGCGTGTTCGAGGTCTCTTTGTCAGAGGCTCCTTAACCATTTTTGTCTTATCTCCGTAAGACCTCTTCGGGGTATAAGACCCCTTCAGAATAGGAGGCCCCATTCGGCTAGATATCATCACCGAGGGCCATCAGGATAAGTTCTACAGCGAAGCGAGGCACCTTCGAGAGATGTTCACCCTTGCCTAGGATGGGGAATTACTTTTTCGATGTCGGTAGGTTCATAAAATCTAAGGGTGGTGAAAGACACCTTTCCCCGAAGTTGGTCATGTCACCTTTCTAAGGATGGTGAGGGCCCTCCCTCTTCCTCGAGGTTGGTCACTTGTACTTTCCGAGGGTGGTGCTCATCAGACAGATTTGGGAGTTCTCCAAGGGTAATAGCCCTTTGGCTTTCACATATGTCCTAGCTAAAGAGGCAAGTCTAGTTTGTATGCCATATTTGACATCTTAGCTACCACTTGGTATGGCCCTATGTACCATGGGGCTAGCTTCCCCCTTGTTCCAAACCTCTTTACTCCTTTCATAGGAGATACCTTGAGCCACACCCAGTCACCTATCTGGAATTTCAGGTTTCTTGTCCTTTTTATGTTTACATATGACTATTGGTGGTCATTCGCATCCTTGATCCCAGTTTGGATCAATTTGATCTTCTCTATTGTTTCTCATATGAGTTCTGGCCCCAATTGTAACTTATCTCTTGGCTAATGCCAACAATGTGGAGTTATGCATGTTCTTCCATAGGGAGCTTCATATAGTGCCATTACAATCACTGAATGGTGCCCACTGTTGTAGGAGAACTTCACTAGGGGCAAATGTACATCCCATTCTCGTTGAAAATTTATCATACAACACCTCATCATGTCTTCTAGCACCTAAATTTTTCTTTTTGTTTGTCCATCTATTTGTGGATGGTATACTAAGCTAAACTTTAGTTTTGTGCCTAAAGCATGATGTAGGGATTTCAATAACCTAGAAACAAACCTAGGATCCTTATCTAACACAATATCATCAGGCGCACCATGAAGGCTCATTATCTCCTTAAAGTATAGTTGTGCTAGTTTATCTAGTGATTTTGTGAGGTTCACAGGCAGGAAGTGGGCTGCCTTGGTCAATTTGTCCACTATGACCAAAATGGCATTATGCCTTCTCCTTGTCAATGGCATTCCCACAACAACATCCATTAACATGGTCCACAATTTCCTCTTGGGTATAGGTAAGCTTTAAAGCTTTCCTCCTGGTTTCTGGTGCTCAACCTTCACTAGTTGGCACACCTCACATTTAGCTACATAAGCCCCAATGTCTTGCTTCATGTATGGCCACTAGAAGCATGGTTTCAGAACTTGATACATCTTGTTAGCTCCTAGATGCATACTCAATTTGCTTGAGTGTGCCTCTTCCAGAATTTAAGGCCTAAGCCATCTTTTTTAGGTACATACATCCTGTTCTTGAAGTATAAGAGTCATTGCTTGTAGAAGAACCCTTGAAACAATTCTTCTTCCTTTCGGCTAGACACCACATCAATCTTCTTATCACTGGGTTGTGCTTCCTTGATGATTTCCTTTAACTCAAGAATTATTGCAACCACATTTATCTGATTAAGCTCCCATTTTGGATGTATTGGAGTCCTTGCTAAGCAAGCCATGCTAAGGTTCTTGGCCTTGTTTCCTTCTTCACCACCCATGAGCACTCCAGTATAACTCATACTCAAAGCATCTACCATGACATTGGCCTTTCTAGCTGTGTATTCTATAACACAATCAAAGTCCTTCAAGTACTCCTACCATCTTTTCTGCCTCATGTTGAAGTAGTTATGGGTAAAAAGGTACTTGAGGCTCTTATGGTCAGTATAAACCCAAAACTTGTTACCCAACAAGTAATGCCTCCATTGCTTAAATGCAAATACCACTGCTGCCAACTTCAGGCCATACACTGGATAATTCTTTCCATGAAGTCTTAACTATCTTGACCCATATGCTATTGCCTTCTTGTCTTGCATCAAGATATAGCCTAACCCTACTTGTGATGCAGCAGTGTACACCTCAAATGCTTTGGTAGGGGTTTTGAAGCACTAACATAGGAGCCATGGTTAGCCTCTTCTTAAGCTCCTGGAAGCTACCCTCACATTCACTTCCCCAGAAAAACTTCTTGTCTTTCCTTGTCAGTTGTGTCATTGGAGCTACTATCACATAAAACTTAGGCACAAACCTTCTGTAATAGCCAGCTAACCCAAGGAAACTCCTAACTTCCTTAACATTCTAGGGTTGCTTCCATTCCAAGACTGCCTTAACCATTTTAGGATCAACTGCTAGCCCTTGATCATTGACCACATGTCCTAGGAATCCAATCTCTTTCGTCTAAAACTTGCATCTAGTCAAGTTCCCATACAACTTATGTTCTTTTAGCAAGCCAAGTGCAAGCCTTAAGTGCTCTTTATGATCCTCCTCATCCTTTGAGTACACCAAAATATAATCTATAAACACTAACACATAGTAGTCTAAGTATGCCTTGAACACTCTTTACATGAGGTCCAAGAAGAAGGCAGGTTCATTAGTGATCCCAAATGGCATCACTATGTGCTCAAAGCAACCATACCTATTACCACCTCACAAAAATGGGAGAATTACAAATGTGTCATAATGGCTAAAAACCATTATATTGTGTAATTCTCACCACAGTGATTGTAGTGTCGGGGGTAAAAGGTATGATAAACACCTCCTGAAAAGTGTTCCAAGTTGGTAACTTGGCTCCCACGAAAAGCCTTAAGGATTGCTTGTTTGTCAAGCAACCTATGGACTTTTTTTGTAAGGTTTTGGAAAGTTGGGTACTCAATTGTAAAACTTTCACAAAATAGATTTGGAGAGTTATGAGAAGGATATGAATGGTATGAAAGTGCTATTGGAGGACAAAATTGCTTATGGAAGACAACTAAGGACAAAGAAAACACAAAAAGGCATAAAGGACCTAAGTGTTCTAATGTAGGCCTTAAGATGTGTATGTCTACGACTTAAGTCAAATGGACGTTTTGTGGGGTTATCCCACATAAGAAGGGCTGCTAAAGGAAGATAAAGATGATCAAATGTTGGCCAAGAGATTAAGACTAAGAAACCATAGTCTTACAGCAAGGAAAATGACATAAGACAAGGTTAAGACTTCTTAAGTGTGTTTAGTGTACTTTTGACTATTTAAGTAGTCAAGGCCACCTTTGCTTCTCTAAATTTCGGCATCCACCAGCAAAAAGAGAGCTAGCCCTCTCCTCCACACTTCCTTCATAGCCACCATACCTTCAAACTCAAAACTACTTGCAATTGAAGTCAAGGAATCACAATTGGTAGCTATTTGGTGCTATTTCTTGAGTGCGCCGAGGATCAAGCTCCAATTTTAGCATATGTTACCACCTCACAAAATGGGAGAATTACAAGTGTATCATAATGGCTAAAAACCATTATGTTGCATATTTCTCACCACAGTGATTGAAGTGTGGGGGGTAAAAGGCATGATGAACACCTCCTTAAAAATGTTTGAAGTTGGTAACTTGGCCTCCAAGAAAAGCCTAAAGGATTGCTTGTTTGTCAAGCAACCTATGGACTTTTTTGTAAGGTTTTGGAAATTTGGGTAATCAATTGCAAAACTCTAAAAAAGGAGACTTGGAGAGTTATGGGAAGGATATAAATGGTATGAAAGTGCTATTGGAGGACCAAATTACTCATGGAAGACAAGTTTGGACAAAGGAAAGAATAAAGGCAATAAGGACCTAAATGTCATAGTGTAAACCTTAAGGTGTTCAAGCTTTTGACTTAAGTCTAAGGGTGGAATTGTTAGGTTATCCCACTATGGGGGAGGCATCGAAGACTTTATAGTTAGTCAAAAATGTTGCGAAAATGTGTACCAATGAGTTTAAGACAAATAAACTGTAATTAGTGAGAAGGAAAATGACCTAAAGCAAGGTTAAGCTTGTTTAAGTGTGTTTTGTGCCCTGAAGCTCATTTAAGGCCATTTAAGTGGCCAAATCACTTATCCTTATCTCATTTTCATCCTCCCCCAGCCCAAGAACACAGCCATACTTCCTCCATAGCCACCACACCTTCAAACTTGCAATTGATTGAAATTGAAGGCAAAAGGAAGCAAGTGGAAGCAAACTAGAGCTATTTCTTGGATACTTCAAGGATCAAGCTTGATTTTCAGCCTACCCACTTTGGTAAGGGTTCTCTTGCTCTCATGGGTTGTTTTCTGTATTTTCAAGCAACCATGGAGCTAGGGCTAAGCTTGGAACAGAGGCATGAGCTTGATAAACCAAGCTTAGTGAGGGGAGTGCAGTTATTGAAGGTTTTGTGACCTAGTGTGAAGTGCACAAAGATGGTAGTGAAATAAGGGTTTCTAGAGCCCAAATTTAGTACTAGTAGTGTTAAAATCCTCCTAAGACCAATCATTAGCTCAAGGAGGGCTGCCATAGTGATTTGGTTATGTTTATTATGTGTTTTATGGACTGACCTATGGTATATGCTGCTGCCACATTCCATGTGTTTGTTGTTTGTGTTTGACTGCTGCATTTGGTTGCTATATCTTGTATATATGCATTTGTGGATTTTGTGTTTTAGTGTCTTTGGATTCAGGTTTTAATGATGGTTACATTGCCTATTCAATCCAAGTGCTACCCTTACTAAGTTTCTCAATGAAACTTACTCCCCATAATTCTGTCATTTCAGGTACATGAACTCCCATATGTCTAGTTATGATCTGGAAAGTTTGGTGATTTTAGGAGCACATTTGGTATTTTTAATGGTGGTACTTATTGTGTTGTGCAGCAACTGTCCAGCATCCTATTTTTGGAGTCCATTGTGTCTCAGGACCTCTTGTAGCCTAGGGTGCATATGTAGCTAAGTTAAGACCATATTATAGTGCATGCATGCATGTACATGTAGTGTATGTAAAATGGGACAAGTATGTGAACATTTGAGTAATGTTTTGGCTATGTATGTAATGTGGTGTAAAGCTGCCTAAGTGTGAATGATAGGCTACTTAATTGTAAATTCTGTTTTGGCCACATAAAGTTGCTAGATGCAAGTGAATGTAATTCATATGTGTAATGGACATGTATGGGATAGCCTTGGAGGGCTTTATCTTTGTGAATGAAGTGTTTGAATGGTTTGGAAAAATTGTATGGGAAAAATGGTCTAAAAGTTGCTAGAATTTTGACCCTGTACCTAAAGTAGAATATGTACCCGTGTAGAATGAATTTTGGTATGAAATTTTGACCACACCTAGAGGACATCTAGAGAGTTAACTGAGATTTGCAATTTCTGGATTTAGAGGCCTGTAGCTAAAGATATGATGTTCCAAATCTGGCTAAGTTACTGTTCATTTGGTCAGAATTTTGTAACCAACTTCAAAAATCCATAACTTGGTCCATAGGTGGGCTATTGATGTAAAAAAAAATTCCTTGGTTTGCCCTAAGTCTCTACTTGATAATGGAGCAAATAAAATAGGGGGTTAAATGGCTAGAATGATACATTTTATTAGAGGAAGTTTGGGTGCAGTGGCTGGAATTTTTGAACCTAGTAAGAATGCTTAATGTGTGGAAGCCAAAACTAAGACTTGTGCTAGTGTTTTCTTCCTAGCTGCCATGGTGTGTATAAATTTGAATATGTGCGTTATGGTTAAACCAATATGCACATATTTACATAGTGCTCGAGATGGTCACTTGAGTATGTACACTAAGGGTGTTGTTCTGATGACCTACAGGACACACCAATCCTGGGAGTTTGAATGCACAGCTTTGGCACCATAATTGGATTACCCCGAAGTGTGTAACAGAAGTTGGTATCAGAGCATGGTTTATAAATGTACATAGCATATAGTTACATTGCATGCATCTACATATATGAACTCATTTGTCAAGCTGCTAGTGTCAAGTACCATTGAAATACCTATGATCTTTATATGTGCTTTATGATGGATCATGAATGCAAGAAGTAAACATGGTTGCCACAAGGAGAGGGGAACCACCCCGAAGGCCTCCTACTAATTCTGGGCGAGAAAGAAATGAATAGAATAGAGAGAATCAGGGGAAACAGAGGTACCAAACCCTGAAGTGCCTCAAGTTTGGTTAGAGCTTTAGAATAACTTAGCTCTAATCAATGAAAACTTAATGAGGCTGATTCAAGGACAATAGCAGGGAGTCCAAATAGCTCCAGCAGAACCAGTTCAGGATGTACAGCAACAACCAGAAGAGGATACTAGGAACACATCTGAATATGTTCCTTTTGGAAGCTTGGAAGACACAAATGATGAGACTATTGAGGTGGAAGATCAGGATAGGAGAAATCCAAGAGGCAGAATAGTAAGATCTGAGATTGGTCAGGTGTCCACGACCAATCCCTTAATCTATGACCATTCCTCCACTAGGAATGAGATTGAGGAAGGCCATGAGAGAAAATCCAGGAGAAGGCAGAGAGATCATAGGGAGCATCACCATGCAGAGGGCTCTCACAAATCCAGGAGAAACAAATCAGAAGATCTAGAAGGCCTAGATGAAGTTAGACTATTGGAGAGGTTCCAAGGCCTAAGACCTCCAGAGTTTGATGCAAGAGCTGGGCCAGAGAGAGCTGAGGAGTGGTTAATCTTCATAGAAAAGCTGTTTGAGAGGATGCCACTTAGCTCCACCAAGAAGGTGTCACTGGCTACTTACAACTTGGTAGGCAGTGCAGAGATGTGGTAAAGAAGCACCATAGACAAGTATGCTTTCCAAAAGGGCAGAAGGCCAGGAAGAGATATTGAGATGAGCTGGCCAGAGTTCACACAACTGTTCCAGGAATAATACATCAGTGATGCCATCAAGGATATGAAGCAAGATGAATTTGATGCTCTAAGGCAAGACATCCATAGTGTCCTAGAGTATGAGCACAAATTCAATCAGTTGGTGAGGTATGCTCTTCAGTATCATGGACTAAAGGAGTTGAAGGCCAAAAGATTTGTCAGAGGCTTAAGGTCAGACATTAGAAAGGCTGTTAGACCTTTTGGAGCAGTTACATACTATGAAGCAGTGCAGAAAGCTCTATTAGTAGAGCAAGAGGAATATGAGACTAAGTACTTTACCAGTGGACCAGGGGAAAGTAGTCAGGTAAGAGGCAAGAAAAAGAAGCCACCACATGGTGAAGGAATTGCCAACAATTCTCATCTTGGTGGTGAGGGCAAGGTTAAGGGGAAGTTCCCTGGCCTAAGATGCCCTAAATGCAAGAAGTTTCATGGAAAGAAACCTTGCTATTTTGACACCCAAGTGTGTCTAAGATGTGGATCTATGGATCATTGGATCAAAGACTGCCCACAGGCTCAAAGGAGGCCAGAAGACAAAGGTCCAGTAAGGCCGATTAGGGTAGGACCTAGAGGGCGAGCACCTAGGGAGGGACAGCAGAGGCAAGTTCCTCCAGTGCCTCGGCCTCCAGTGCAGAGAGCTGGCAGAGTCTTCCAAGTGGAGAGGCTAGAGACATCAGAGCAGGGAGGAGTACTAAGAGGTAACCTTTACCTTAATGGTATGCCCGTTGATGTTTTGTTTGATACTGGTGCATCTGTGTCTATAGCGGCTAGGAAATTTGTTGAAGCCATGAAATTGCCTACTGAAATCATGTCTAGGATATCCTTAGTGAAAATAGCAGGTAGTCAATGTCTTTTCACTAATGACCTAGCTAAGGATTGTGAGCTACTAGTAGGAAAGACTAAGGTTATGACTAATCTGCTAGTGTTGGACACTCCTATGTATGATTTAGTGCTAGGTATGAATTGGCTTGCTATGCATAACATAAGAATTGATTGTGCTAAATGGGAAATCACATTGCCTGATGGTGAAGTGCATGCATTAGTGAATTCTAAGGAATTAGTGTATGAAATGCATGGCATGGACCTAAAGGTATTAGATGAGATACCTGTGATTTCTGAGCATGATTATTGGTATGCATTAAATCAATTCCACTGTGAAGAAGAAGTGGATAAAAAACCTATAGTGAGAGACTTTCCACAAGTCTTTCCTAAGGACCTGCCAAGTATTCCTCCACAAAGGGAGATTGAGTTTGAAATCGACCTGCAACCAGAAGCTAGTCCAATATCCATACCTCCTTACAGAATGCCAATCACAGAGTTGAATGAGCTCAAGAAACAACTTGATGAACTTACTGGAAAATGGTTCATAAGGCCAAGTGTTTCACAATGGGGAGCTCCTGTTCTCTTTGTGAAAAAGAAGGATGGATCTTTGAGACTATGCATTGACTATAGGAAGCTTAATGCAATGATTATCAAGAACAAGTATCCACTCCTTAGGATTGAGTATCTGTTTGATCAACTCAAGGGAGCTAAAATCTTCTCCAAGATAGATTTGAGATCTGGATACCTCCAATTGAGAGTAAAGGAGGAAGATATTCCTAAGACTACATTCAGGACCAGATATGGGCATTATGAGTACACAGTTTTCCCATTTGGTTTGACTAATGCCCCAGCTGCTTTCATGGACTTGATGAACAGGGTGTTCAGACCACATCTGGACAAATTTCTGGTTGTGTTCATTGATGACATCCTAGTATATTCCAAGGATGAAAATGAACATGAACATTATCTGAAGATTATCTTAAAGACTCTGTTGCAGCATCAGCTTTATGCTAAGTTATCCAAGTGTGAATTCTGGATAAGGGAAGTGTCTTTCCTAGGACACATCATAGATGCACAAGGCCTTAAGGCAGACCCTGAAAAAGTAAAGGCAGTGCAAGAGTGGGAAAGACCAAAGACTGTGAAGGAAATCAAAAGTTTCCTAGGATTAGCTAGATACTATAGGAGATTTGTATCAGGCTTTTCCATGATTGCCTCAGTTCTTACTCATCTCACCAAGAAGGCTCAAAGATTTGAGTGGACTTAGAAGTTTGAAAAGAGTTTGCAGGAGCTCAAGCAGAGGTTGATAGAAGCTCCAGTATTGATTCTCCCTGATCCAAGTATGCCCTACAACATATATACAGATGCATCTAGATCTGGGTTAGGTTGTGTACTTATGCAAGGCAGAAATGTCATTGCTTATGGGTCAAGGCAATTAAGACCCCATGAGCAAAATTATCCTACCCATGACCTAGAACTGGCAGTAGTTATTTTTTCTCTGAAGTAATGGAGACATTACTTGATGGGTAGTTCCTTTGTGATCTACCTTGACCATAAGAGCCTAAAGTACTTGTTCATTCAGAAAGAGTTGAACATTAGGCAAAGGAGATGGTTAGAGTACATCAAGGACTGTGACTGCAGTATACAGTACACAAAGGGCAAAGGCAATCTAGTGGCAGATGCCTTCAGCAGGAAGTACACAGGACTTTTGAAAGGAGGATCCATAGCTGATCATGATAAGCAAAATAGTCTGCTATGCCTATGGCATAAATGGCATAAGCGGGAGGAAGCCCAAATTTACACATTGACAATTCAGTCTGGATGGATTGAAGAAGCCAGAAAGGCACAGGAGACAGATCCTGATATGAAAAAGATCCCAGGAGAAGAACAAGGTTCCTTGTATCAATCTTTTGCCTGCAAGCAAGGGTTACTGTACTTCAATGACCGAATATATGTGCCTAAATGAGCAAAGCTCAGGGATGAAATACTTGAAGAAGCTTACACAAGCAAGTTGAACATCCATCCAGGAAGTGAGAAAATGTATAAAGACTTGAAGACTCACTTCTGGTGGCCAAACATGAGGAGAGACATAGTTACTTATGTCTCCAAATGTGCCACATGCCAAAGGGTAAAGGCAGAGCACCAGAAGCCAGCTGGTAACCTATAGACTCTACCTATATCAGTGACGAAGTGGGGCAACGTAGCCATGGACTTTTTGACTTGGTTGCCTATGACCAAATTAAGGCATGATACAATCTGGGTCATTGTGGATAGGCTAACCAAATGTGCCCACTTCTTACCAATGAAGCTCACAGACTCCTTGGAGAAGTTAGCTCAGATCTATGTCCAGGAGATAGTGAGACTACATGGAGTGCTAGACTCCATTGTATATGATAGAGATCCAAGATTTACAGCTCGATTTTGGAGTGCTTTTCATAAAGCACTGGGAACCAAAATCCATTTGAGTACTGCTTATCATCCACAGACAGATGGGCAATCTGAAAGGGTTATACAGATACTAGAAGACATGCTCAGGAGTTGTGTCTTGGATTTCAAAGGTGAATGGGACCAACACTTTCTATTGGTGGAATTCTCATATAACAATAGTTACCAAAGCACCATTGGCATGGCACCTTATGAAGCATTATACGGAAGAAGGTGTATGACACCTTACTGATACGATCAAAAAAGGTACAAGCAAGGATAGCAAGGATCCATTGAAGATAACTAGTGGACAATTGACAAGGAAGAAGGCTAAGGAGCTGCTGAAACATACAAGGAATCATATGGAGATGATGGCCAAGCTTGGATGTTGACAGATTAGTGATGTTCTGGTAGAAAAATCATATCTTGAGTTACACATATCAGAATTGAGTGATTCTTGATTCATTGGAAATAAAACACCTGGAGCTAAAAATCATATGAATACCATAAAACCCATTTTTCATTTTAAGGAGGTCCAATTTAGCTTCAAATTCGCAATTTACGAGTTATCGCTGGTTCAGAAGCAGTTGCAGTATTTTGGACATATATTTGGATTTAGATGTCCGTTTTGTGTGGTTCAAGTGTCATTTCAAAGATAAGAAAGAGATATAAAACTTTCATGCTTTTAATTTTGAGAAATCATGGCTGCATCAAGTTCGAATTTCAGCTTGAAATTGAAGACACAAGCAGGAACCACCCGAGAAAACTATTTTGTGGTTTTTGTGGCCAATCTTGTTTTGTAACGTATTTTATTTTATTCTCCTGTTTGTTTACATTATTTAGGATGTTATTTAGGCCATGGAAGTGATTCAGGTCACTTAGGATAAATGGAATTCGCTGCACACCTTAAACATGTGTTAAAAGGGTGTAGGAATCCTAGTTTGACTAGGTTTTCTTGAGTCCTTTGTAACTAGGTTTCCTAGGTGACTTGGGCTGCGAATTTTGCCCAGATTTTTACCCTAGTTTAGGCCTATATAAAGGCACATATTCTGGATGTAAACACACAGATT
>KK902744.1:0-10061 GCA_000696445.1 Aquilaria agallochum | reverse complement strand
GTATATGTTGCTGCCACATTTCATGTGTTTGTTGTTTGTGTTTGGCTGCTGCATTTGGTTGCTATATCTTGTATATATGCATTGTGGTTTTTGTGTTTTAGTGTCTTTGGATGCAGGTTTTAATGGTGGTTACATTGCCTATTGAATCCAAGTGCTACCCTTACTAAGTTTCTCAATGAAACTTACTCCCCTCAATTCTGTCATTTCAGGTCCAGCTGAAAGATCACCTTCAAACTAAAATTTTTGGTTTGAGTTAAATATGAAATTTCAGGTACATGAACTTCCATATGTCTAGTTATGATCTGGAAATTTTAGTGATTTTAGGAGCACATTTGGTATTTTTAATGGTGGTACTTATTGTGTTGTGCAGCAGCTGTCCAGCATCCCGTTTTTGGAGTCCATTGTGTCTTAGGACCTCCTGTAGCCTATGCGTATTTAGCTGAGTTAAGACCATATTGTAGTGCATGTATGCATGGACATGTAGTATATGTACAATGAGACAAGTATGTGAACATTTGAGTAATGTTTTGGCTATGTATGTGATGTGGTGCAAAGCTGCCTAAGTGTGAATGATAGGCTGCTTACTTGTAAATTCTGTTTTGACCACAAAAAGTTGCTAGATGCAAGAGGATGTAATTCATATGTGTAATGGACATGTATGGGATAGCCTGGGGGGCTTTATCTTTGTGAATGAGGTGTTTGAATGGTTTGGAAAAATTGTATGGGCAGAATGGTCCAAAAGTTGCCAGAATTTCGACCGTGTACCTAAAATTGAATATCTCCATGTGTAGAATGAATTTTGGTATACAATTTTGACCACACCTAGAGGACATCTAGAGAGTTAACTGGGCTCAATAATTTATGGAATTAGGTGCCTGTAGCTAAAGATATGATGTTGCAAATTTGGCTGAGTTACTGTTCTTTTAGTCAGAATTTTGTAACCAACTTGAAAAATCTATAACTTGGTCCATAGGTGGGCTATTGATGTAAAAAAAAATTCCTTGGTTTGCCCTAAGTCTATACTTGATAATGGACCAAATAAAATAGGGGGTTAGTCTATACTTGATAATGGACCAAATAAAATAGGGGGTTACATGGCTAGAATGATACAGTTTATTGGAGGAAGTTTGGGTGCAGTGGCTGGAATTTTTGAACCTAGTAAGAATGCTTAATGTGTGGAAGCCAAAACTAAGACTTGTGCTAGTGTTTTTCTTCTTATCTACCATGGTGTGCATAAATTTGAATATGTGTGTTATGGTTAGGCCAATATGCATGTATTTACATGTTGCTCAAGAGGGTCACTTGAGTATATAAACTAGGGGTGTTGTTCTAATGACGTACAGGACACACCAATCTTGGGAGTTTAAATGCACAGTTTTGGCACCATATTTGGATTACCCCAGAGTGGGTAACAATACCTAGTCCTAAAAGCTATCTTAGGTATGTCTTCCTCCCTGACTCTTAGCTGGAAATAACTAGACCTAAAATCAATATTGAAGAACACTCTTGCTCCCTTCAGTTGATCTAACAAGTCCTAAATCCTTGTGAAAGGGTACTTATTCTTGATAGTCATGGGATTGAGTTTTCTATAATCAATACACAATCTAAGGCTTCCATCCTTCATTTCCATAAATAGCACAGGTGCTCCCCAAGGAAACACAATAGGCCTAATGAAACCCTTCTCGAGCAACTCATCTAGTTGCTTCTATAGCTCACCCATATCAAGAATAGCCATCCTATAAGGAGCTATGGACATAGGAGTAGCTTCTGGTACCAATTTGATCTAAAACACCACCTCTCTAACAAGAGGTAGTCTAGGTAAGTCTGTAGGAAAGACTTTTGGGTGCTCTTGTACTATAGGAATTCTACTTACTTCATTAGTCACCCCATTCCCATTGAGGCCCATATACTCTTGTTCATCCACTAAAGGTACTTACCTACTACCTCAACTTGGCAATCCGAGGCTAGTTCAAGTAAGTTCTCTACTATGAATGGCTGACAAACAAGAATCATGAGTTGTCTACCATGGCAATCTGTCATTACTTTGTTCTCACTTAGCCAATTCATGCCTAGTATTACACCATAGTCATAAGGTTCCAGAACTACTAGGTGTACCTTGAAGTTCAGCTTACCAAGGCTAGTCCCACAATTCTCAACTATGTGATAAGTGAACAGAATTTCATTACTAGTAGTTTTGACTGAGTATATGTCAGTCAAGTTTCTTACTTCAAGATTCATGGATTTTACAAGCTTAGAAGAAACAATTGACGAAGAAGCTCCAGTATCAAACAAATCAAACATTAATTGATCATTAAGGTAAATAGTACCTTTTAATGCCCTTCTGCTTAGCCTTTTATGGGTTGCTTCTTTCTCTTTAACTTCTTCCTCTAGTGCTTCTTACACCCTCCTTAAGGTCTCAAGTTGAAATATTCTTCCTAGAGGTGGATTCTACCTCCCACCTTCCTGTGGCAGCTTAGAACCTTGCTGTCCTACTTGGTTAAGTACATTTGGCCTTCTCATAGGTGGTTGCCCCCCATGTCCACCTAGTGTTGAATCTCCACAACATATTTTTTCTTCCCTCTTTATAGGGCAACCCTTTTCTCTTTTGCCTTTCCTTCTCCACTCCATTGGCTCAGGCTTTTCTTGGGTTCTTTCCTTATGCCCCTTCGCACTCCATTAGCACGTCTTGGAGCATTCCTAGTTTGCCCTTTGAACTCCTGCTTCAATGCTAGTGCTCTCTATGCCACTTGGTAGAACTCTTGGACACCCACAACTCTAAGTATTTGTCTTAGTTCAGTCCTCAATCCCCTCAAAAATCTTTCTTTCTTTACCTTATCTTGGCCATTGTATTGTTGAGCATAACATACAAGATTGTTGAACTTCTACTCATACTCTTTCATTGTGAGATCTCCCTACTCAAGTTGATTAAATTCAACTTATTGTTTATCCTTGAGTGCCTCACACACATGCTATTGCTAAAAGACATGGAGTAACTCAGCTCATCTCATAGACTTCCTCTTAGCAACTAGCCTCCTATGGTTCCTACTTCTATAAACTCTTCCAATAGCCCTTCACCATAACTCAGAATTCCCTTATAGCCTAAAGGTGGCCAGGAGCACCTTTTGTGTCGAGGACACTTCCATCCTCTCAAAAATCTTTACCACTTGATAGGCCTAAAACTCAGCTTCTTCTTGGTCACATCCTCCTTTAAACACAAGAGGTTTCAAAGCTAGGAACCCTTCAAGTTGGCTCTCCCTAAGACCACCCCCTCTTGGTCTCCTTCTTCTTGCATCTGTCTTGGGTCCCACCACTTGGTGGCCCTCCCCTTGTGGTAACTTTCATGTACTGCTCTGTTCTCCCTAATACAGTATCTTCATCCCACTCCTCCAACTCTAGGCTTTCCTCCACTTCTATTCTGGTCTCCTACCTCACCTTTGACCGTACCATCTGAGCTTTCGAATGTCTCATTTCTTCCTCTCCATCTTGATCATCTTCATCGTCATTCTTGTTAGCTTGGTCTCCATGCATTGGTTCTTTACCAGGCCTCATCCTTCTCCTACCTTCATCCATTTTTCTAACCTATTTAGCATTTTCATCTGCTTGACCTTGGCCTCTAGCCAAGGCTTGTAGGACTTCCGTCATTTGTTCCATCATTTCCCGTCCACCCTTGCTGGCTCCAGGCACATTGACCCTATAATCAGGCTCCTCTGCCCTATCAGGCTTCCAATGTCATATGTTGCCTCTTAGGCTCCATCTCAGTGTTGGGTTTCGGGAGCCAAACAAGCATAGCAGAATTTAACCAAAACCCTTTAGGATCCAAGTGAAACGGGGAAAACTGGGTGTTTGAAAATTTTCATACCTAATTTTCGGTTGAGATCTTTCACCCAACTGTAGAGTTGAATCACAAAAATTGAACAGTTGACGTGTTCAAGCTCTCTATGGTATCAACATGAGCCTCTCGGGATCACCACATTTCCACCACGTCTTGGCAGATGCATTTCTCTTGCGCTCGTAGCACTAGCTTGTGTCCTCCAAGGAATTGCAAGGAAAGAGTGTGATTGTCCTTTTGGGAGGCTAGGGCAAGAAGCTACGAATTTCTCACTAAAAGTTGTATTTATAGTGAGACTCAACTTCCAGGCCTAATGGGTTTCAAAGCCCTAATCCAATTAGGCTTCAATTTTGGGCTTAATAATGGCTCAACTTTTGGGCCCATTATTAATTCAAAATTATTGTGAAACCATAACCCAAATAATTAGCCCATGCACTCTAATGATCCAAGTAGCTCTATGTGTGCGACCCAATAGGGTCTCACCATGTTGGCAATGATCATAAATCACATTTATGATCATAAGCAATGAGCGGTGTCCATCAACACAACATTGCTACCCGAGTGACAAGATTGTCAGCGATTCGACTAAACCTTTATGATCATTACCGATATATGCCATTGTCCCTTTGTCCAAGATATCAAGACTAAGCACGACACATGGAATGTGTCACTCTCATATAGCCCAATCTTTGGTTTCTTGATTACCGAGTAGACCAACTTAAACTAATGACATTGATATCGTATGACAACTCATCTGAGCATGGCCATGCTTTTTTCTAGGTCTTACTCTATCAAGGGGCCCGAAAATATCACTCTCGTTACATAAGAGGGACAAATCCCATCTTGATCATACAAATCCCTCCACATGATACGTGACATACCCAATGACTTCCTTCAAGTTCACTCAGTTACGAGAAACGAAGGAAATTATCAAAGTATGTGACTCACATGTAGGGAACCTTGATGATCTTAGGTTGAAGGACTACATATACCATGATCACTATAAGAATCACTTATGACACTCATAACGATCCATGTAGTGTTCTCATGGTGGGTCGGTCTAATACACAAGTACCATAACTTGTACCCATATGTAGACTACATATCTCATATTAGTCTCCACATATGCTAGTCATTATGTATTATTGCAACCCGCTCCACAATAATACTAGACCAAGGACGTTGAAGAATATCATTATTCTAGGGTTACAATTATGTTTATTACGTTACGCAGAAACAAAACAACAAACATAATTGCTGGATTAATGCCTTAATAAAATATCATGACTCAATGTGCAAAAAATACAATCATCTCATGATTGGCTTTTGGGCACAACACTAACACTTAGGCTATCCATCCGTAGGATGGCCTGGAGTACATGCCATAGTAAGCCTACTCAAGGCTGCCCTATAGATGGGCTCATACCCAAAACATACAAGCATTTTTATCAACACACACAGCATAGCATTCTTAGCACAAACACACCACCCAGACCTGTTCCCACATAGTTAGCTACTAAGAGCCTGCAAGCACACATTGAACTTTTGAGCATGTCCACAATAAAAACTTGTACTAAAGATTCTTGAGCCATAGTAGTAGTTACTATTCATACCTTCCAAGTTCGAGTACAAAACCCATACACAAAGCAAAACAACTCCCCAATAGACTTTCCTGTAACACATAAAATCAGGGCATGAGTTATATGAATAACTTAGTAATAAATCACACAGCTTAAAGCCTTCATAATCAATCCATGATTTAACTTCCAAGTACGTGCATATAAGACACTAAAACACGCAAGATAGGCAAATACAATGTCATAACAACACATAATACTATAATAGGGTCATCAAGCACAAACAAACAACCAAGCACCTAATACACACACACACCATAAACACCAGCCTTAAGTTCGGCCAGCAGGGCCTACCAAGTACATCACTTAAACTACATTCTTTTCTTTGTTCCACTAGTTTTCTAACCTAATGCAGAGCTCTAAATTCAAGAAATGAGCTAGCCTACTCATCATTAAACCCTAGTACTTGCTAGTGAAATCCCTAGTTACCAGGGAGAAACCCTAGCCCTTACAGCTTCTAAGGTTCATCTATCAATCAAGCTATCACCTAAGTGCCTACTTATCAACTTGAATAAGGAAATTTAACACAAATTCATGGAGAAATACAATGATTCCTTACCAAATACCATAGCCCTTCTCAGCCAACCATCCTTTGGCATTTCCATGCTTTGCAAACAAGTCTCCAAGGGGTCATCTAGGTCTGAAAACACCTTGGTTGAGATTAATTCTTCACTTTTAGCTTAAATCCTCATGGATTTGCTTAGAACCTGACATTCCATGGCCGAGAACACTAGTTTCCTCCAAAGTTGAATCTTAAACTTGTTTACTAACTAGATTTATTAGTGGAACCATGCAAAATTTATTAACTTGCCAAGTGGCACTAAAATGGTTCCAAAAGCTAGCTCGGGTAAACCTCTTTTTATGCATGGTGCAAAGTGGCCTTCAAGGACATGATTCCTTCAATTTTATCATTTGATTACACGTGCAATTGAGTCCTTAAACTTTTAATTCTCTTACTAACCTCCTAGGTCCCTCAAGTATGCACCAGCATGCACTTAGGTAAGCCTACCTTTGGTACTCCCTCGTGTGCCCCCTAGGCCTACTTACCTAGTTCCTTAACATCACTTATCCTTATTTGCTAGGGTTTCTCCTCTTTCTCAACTAGCCTAGGCTTATGCACCTATGAGGGTTATGACATTTTTTATGTGAATTTCTAGGAATTCATCTTGTGTTTGTTGTCCCACTAATTTTTTAGTGATGTCATGTTCTTGCTTGGTAAGCTTTATTTCTTTCATTGTTTAATGAAGAGCTTTAATGAAGCTAAGAAAACTCATAGGTTGTAGGCAATTAGGGACACGACACCTATGTTCCAAGAAAACCAAAACAAATGGCACAAAATTAACACCAACTAACCAAAACCTATACATTAAAATACCAAACAAACAAGAAATCAACAAGGAAATCATGTAACCTCATGAATAAACCCAACTCAAGAAAAAAAAAAATGATTCCAAGCTTCCAACGTACAAAAATTGTTTGAAACAAGGCCACCCACTGCTTATACACACCTAGGGCCTTCCATGTTCAATAATAAATTAAGGTTATATGAAGGAATTGAAGGGAAGATGGAAAGGGAAAGGATGAGCTCAGGCTTGAAAACAAAAATGAATGGTAGCAGCTAAAACCCCTTGCTTATGTGTTATGGCCCTCCTAGTGGGAAACATGCCCGAGGAAGGTAAAGTGTTTTAAATCAAGCTTGGAACCTTAATTCAAGTTTACATCACAAGAATAGGAAATTTTAGCAAAGTTCACTGAGTTTCGGGAAGGTTAAGGCACTAAATGAGGTTCGAGGGCAAAATGGTAATATTTAATCCTGACGAGCCAGGCTAAGGCCTGAGTGGTTAAAGTGAGTTTTTATAACCTAACTTTTAACTTTAATCCAAACCTAGTTGAAATAAACAGAAATTGACCACAAATGACAAAGGTTACCAAAAGAAGGTGGTTTAAGTGTTCCATGTCTAATACTTTGGTGCCTTATGTTTTAAACTTGGTTTATAAGATGGTAAAGTGGGGGATGGCTACCATAACCACATTTCAGCCTTCACACTTGTTAGTATTATGCCCAAAAGGCCAATCATGAGATGATTGCATTTTTTCACATTGAGTCATGATATTTTATTAAGGCATTAATCCAGCAATTATGTTTGTTGTTTTGTTTCTGCGTAACTTAACAAACATAATTGTAACCCTAGAATAATGATATTCTCAAATGTCCCTAGTCTATTATTNGTATTAATAATGGGCCCAATAGTTGAGCCATTATTAAGCCTGAAATTAAAGCCTAATTGGATTAGGGCTTTGAAACCCATTAGGCCTGGAAGTTGAGTCTCACTATAAATACAACTTCTAGTGAGAAATTTGTAGGTCTCCTTGCCCTAACCTCCTAAAAGGACAGCCGCACTCTTCTCTTGCTTTTCCTTGGAGGACGTAAGCTAGCACTGCGAGCGCAAGAGAAATGCATTTACCGGGACGCGATGGAAGTGTTGTGATCCTGAAAGGCTCTTGTGGATACCATAGAGAGCTTGTACACATCAACTATTCAAGTTTTGTGATTCAACTCTACAGCTATGAAAATTTTTTAACACCCGGTTTACCCCGTTTCACTTGGATCCTGGAGGGTTTCGGTTAAATTCTGCTGCATTGTTTGGTCCCGAAACCCAACAACACCATCATTTCTTCATCCAATTGAGCCCAAAATCAAGAGTTTTTAATGAAAAAAGAAGCCACCGTAAGAATATAGACCAATGGAAGCTTATTTCAAGCATAAAATCATGGTTTTGGAGCTCGGAAGTATGTTTCCTTCCTTCCCTATTTTTGATATGAGTAATCAATGTGTTCTTAATTGATTTCATGTTTATTAGTTGATTGGGAGTTGCAGCTTTGGTTAGAAGTTAGTAACTCAATGTTTTGTGCCCATATTTTCTTGGAACTTAGGCTAGACTTTAGGGAATTTGATTAGCATGAAAGAGTTGCATAATTCTTGCTTGTTACCTAGAGTTGAGGTAAGGGAGTAATGTTTTTTAGTTCAATTAATGCTATTGGAGTGAGTTTGCTTGATGAATTCGAGTAGTTGTAGCAATAGCATTAATAAGTGGGCAAGGTTGAATCATGGTGGACTATGAGGTTTATGAGGATTGGAATGATGTTATAATGCATCATAGATTTCCTTGTGATAGTTAGTTGTGATCTATGCAACATGTTTTACATGTATGTGAAGATTGGAGGCTATCCATGCATGTTTGATATGTTTGGGAAGTGTACAAATTTCGTAGCAGCAAAACTGGGAAAGTTTTTTGGGTTTTGCAGATTGGCGACTCCTACGACGCATCGCCAATGTTGCAAAATAGACAATTTGTTGAGAACTGTGGTGATCCATCACCACAGGCGTGTTGGCTGAATTTTCCAAGTTTTACTAGGAAGGTCAAGGGCAGACCTAAGGGTGTTCTTAGGGTAACTTGGGGCCTAAGCATTCTGAGGGTACTCCGGGACTTTCAAAAGTCCTTCAAGACCTAGGAGTTTTCTTGAGTTTTGTAAAGTTTTATGGTTACTTCTACCATAAGCAAGAAAACTAGTTTACAAAGGATCATAACTAAGTATCACTAGCTTGGGTGAAAGGTTTAGAACCCTTGGCGACCTAGCCACGCTATTAGCCACGAGGTTGCAAGGTGAAACCTTAATGCACCTAGTCCACAAGGTCTTTATAGCCTAGTCTACAACAATTCCACCATAGTGCCCCTGTACAACATAAATGAGAGATGTTCAACTACTTATTTATCACTAGTTAGGCTGTCAAGCTAAGCTTACTAGAGGACAATGCAATGCCATGTAATTCAAGGACCAAGATGAGGAGAGGTCCTAAGGGACCATTGCATATGCATATATTAGACCCTCAGGCTGTCTAAGCTCACAGTAGGTTCCTTATGGTCTCTTATGTGGAGTCCTTAGTAATTTATTGCAGGTATAATGAAGCCCTTTACTGAAAATTTCTGAATCCTCACTCCCTCAATATGTTGTGTAGAATCTGAAGTAGTTGGGCTAGGTAACCCTGAGGGTTATCGCGGTAGTTTGCTTTTTTTGCAGGTATTTCACTTCAGAATCTTTATGATTCTAGTCTACTTGGGTAACTTGTTGGTTAAGTAACAGTACTAACTACAGTCCTCCTTTGGCTGCACAGCCTAGTAGCACGTGGACAAGGACTTTTGTTACTCGCCATTGGGACTTGCATCCAAGGTGGGAGTTAGTTGAAGAAGATCTCAATTGAGGTTTGTATATATAGTACTCCTAGTGGCCTCCATTGTTTATGTTTTGAGGAGTCCTAGGCTCTAGGGTTGCTCTTGGGTGAAGGCATTAGTCTACTTTATGTATGAATGCTCCCACGTAGTTGTTATATGTAGTACACACACATAAATATTGATTTTGTATGCTTTGGTTACTTGAACTTTTTTTCTTTGGAGATGTCTTGGCCAAGTTAATGTTTTATGGATTTTATTAATCCAAGTCAATACATGAAGAACATGTTGGGTTTCGGGAGCCAAACAGCGCAGCGGAATTTAACCGAAACCCTCTAGGATCCAAGTGAAACGGGGTAAACCGGG
>KK902743.1:63429-78678 GCA_000696445.1 Aquilaria agallochum | reverse complement strand
GGAGTTCGACTCGGTACAAATAGAAAATGTGCCCCGAAGTGATAATAGTCAAGCTGACACCTTGGCCAAATCCAAGGAACCCAGCGAGGTGCTGAAGCAATCTAGTACAGAATTGATGTGCGTAGCAACCTTGGGGGAAGGATGGCAAGACCTCATCAAGAAGTATCTAGCAACTTCGGAACTCCCTAAGGATCCTAAAGAGGCCGTAAAAGTACGAAAGTGCTCGGGAAAGTACTTCCTCATCGGAGAAGAACTATATAGGCAAGGGTATGCCAGCCCCTTGCAGAAATGCATAGGCGAAGATGATGTCAGAACAATACTCGAAGAAGTCAATGGAGGAGCCTGTGGCTCCCATATAGGAACAGACGCCATTGCTGGAGTACTACTTCGCCAAGGTTAGTTTTGCCCTACCTTGACAAAAGATGCAAGGCAATTTGTCCGAACATGTGACAATGGCCAAAGGCACGCCAACATCCAAAGGTTACCTTCAGAAAGAATAACTTCAGCAAATTATTCTTGGCCCTTTGTCGTATGGGGTATTGATCTCATCGGACCTCTTCCAAACGCTCCTGGTGGGGTAAACTTCTGCATAGTCGTAGTGGACTACTTCACTAAATGGATAGAAGCGGAGCCACTAGCATCTATCTCAGCAAAGGATACCCAAAGGTTCGTGTGGAAGAACATTATATGCCGATTTGGCATACCAAGGGTAATAGTGGCCGACAACGGAACCCAGTTCACGGATAGAGGGAAACTTCTTTCTCACTCGTGTATGGGACAGAAGCCATCATTCCCATTAAGGTCATACAGCCTTCGATAAGAATACAAGTATTCGACAAAGGAGGAAATAACCTCGGCTTGAGGACTAAATTAGACCTCGCTGAGGAACATAGCGAAATGGCCGAACTAAGGAGGAAGGCTTTCCAACAGAGGATAGCTAACGCCACTAACTTACACATAAGAAGAAAAGAAATCAAAAAAGGAGATCTGGTTCTCCGAAAGGTAGAATTTGAGCCACGAAAAGCCATCAGAAGGGGTACTTCGGGCAAACTGGAGTGGGCCTTATTTGGTCCTCGATGAAGTCCGCCCAGGGGTCTACAAACTGGGCAACATCGAGGGAGTAGAGTTGAAAAATACTTGGCATTCAGACTCTCTGAAAAAATTCTATACTTAGACATTTTTTCTGAAAGAAAGCTTGTAACTACTCCTCCCCGAAGTCGTCAATGAAAATACAGGACGAATATGGCCATGTTATTGGCAAAAAGTTCCTTAATAGCTTTTCTTTTGGAACTAACTCCTTGATGGAGTCTAAAAGCTTGGCGAAACACGGGAAAAGTTCAAAATGATCCTCTCCAAAGACATAAGCTTGGACATTCACCAAAGATATGTACTTAGAGTTACACTAACTTCTAAAGAATTGTATTCAGAAGAAAGAATAGGGACTAGAGAAAAAATCTTCGTTAATAATTCCAAGGCAATTAGTACAAAGGGGCAAGATTACAAGAAGATGAAAAAAGCCTATGGCAGAGCAGGAGCGTCCGACGTTTCTTCGGCATTTGAATCTTTAGTAGGATCAGCTGGAGGCATGGGCCCGACAGGTGGAAGATTGAGAAACTCCAGCTTAGACCATGGCCACTTGGGCTCTTTGGGAAAATCCAGAGCAGACAGGTGGTAGAGGTCAAGCTCAGGGTTCTGAAGAAGGACTTGATGACAGGCCAAGCAGAAGCCGCCTTGGTAAGACACCTTCGTCATCTGGTCAGACTGATCCTTATCGGCATTGAGAGCTAACAGCTCGGCTGTGAGCTCAGTAATCTTCCCCTCCAGCTTCTTCTTCTTCTTGCTTATTGCCTCCTTCTTTAGAGAGTCAACCTCAGCCTGGAGCTCGACATTCAAAGCGAGCGCCTTCACAAGGTTCTCGCTATCTCCAGCATTCTCCTTCTGAAGGGCCTTATTCTCCGAAGGGAGAATGGCACACTTTAAGCCGAGGTCCTCGACCTTGGCTGTAAAATCGAGAAGGAGCTCCTGCTTGCTGACCGTGAGCTCAGCCCAAAGATTCACGATGTCCTCCTTCGTAGTCTTATTCAGTTCACCGTATTTGAGGACATACTTGGTGCATAACTCATTCGTCTTGTGCAAACAAACTTCAGACCGGGAGCGGGACTCTGTTTGCTTCGCAGCCTAGGCACGAAAGTACCCGCTGTATGCTAAGAGCTATAGAAAAAAGGGCCCCGAATAAGTATCAGAAGATGATAAAAACTTAGAAGGAAATTTTTCTAAGTAGGAAAGAAGAAAGCACTACCTGGGCAGCATGCTAAGTCATCCTTGCCGCAAGGATTTCCTCATTCGGGCACTCAGTGACTAGTGACTGGATGGTGGCATTCGTCATCACCCCCATCGCCATCTGGGGAGCCATCAACTGACTATCCTTGGAGAACAAGTTCATGTCCTCCGTGAATGTCCAGAAAGGCTCCCTGGGCACTTTATCCTTCGGGATGTGCCTATCCTGAAGGGCCCTTCTTCGAGCGTGAGTTTCCATCCAGGGGGCAACAGGCATGTCCTCTGCGAGATCACGACAAAGTTTCGTTAGTACATCATCCCTTAGCCATTCATCCAAAAAATCATAGACACGAAAAATACTAAGATTTGTAGAGGAATGGCTAAGGAACCAACCTGGTGGAACTTCGGTGACGTCATCTTCAGACTCGCCCCCTCCTCGGACTTCACCGGGAATATTCTTCCTTTTTCTTCTTCTGCTCTCTTCGAGCTCTTGAGCAGATCTATGCTTGGCCGAAGTCTTGGCAGTAAGAACAAGACTCAAGGCTGGCCCAAGAATGGTAGAGTCTGAGGGAGGATCAACGGGGACCGGAGAACGAGCAGGAGACCGATCCTGCACCACGACCACGTCTTCGGGGGGAGGTGGAGTGGCAGCTGCCTTGGCCTTCTTAGCCTTAGAACGACCCCCGGTGGTCTTCTTCCTCTTGGCAGATGTCTTCTTGTGCGCCTACTCTCCCCTCTCAGCTTGACCGAGGAAAAGGGACTTATAAAAATCAGCAGCTTGATCACCCATCTCTGCAAAAGGAAAAAACATTAGTGTGAGTACAAAAGGAAAAAAGATATCAAATCCTGGAAGGTGACTTACTCTCGGCAAAACCCTCGTATGAAATTTCTGGCCGAAGAAGCATTACTATCCGTGCCTTCTTCCCCGGGAGAATAGGAACGGGCATGTTCGGGTCACTCTTGTGCGCATTCACCACCCCCAATTCCCGAAGGACCTCCTCAGTCATGAGGTCCCATTTGATGGGAAAGGGATAAAATGAGCACGGAGGAACCTCGGGGTCCCAATCTGTGACCGCCTGGATAAGTTGGTCAAACTTATCGAATTCGGCAGACAACCCCGAGGTTAGGAGCTTCCGGGGGTCGACAACATCAATCTTCAGGGTCCTCGAAGCCCATTTGATCAGCACGTGGCTCCAAAGGTCGGGGACCAACAGGAAGAAAAACTTCTTCTGCCACCCTCGCCAGCTGTCCTTCTTATCAAAAGTAAATGTAAATTTTTTGCTCCCGGACCCTCGGGGAAGCAAGAAATAAAAGCTGCCCTTAGGGACTGGCTGGAGTTTGTAATATTGCATGAAGAAGAGAAAATGGGGCTTTACCTTAAAAACCCCACACATGCAGAGGAAGGAGTTGAAATAAGAGTAAGAATTAGGAAGGAGTTGATTCACGGCAATCCCATGGAATTTCAAAAATTCACATATCATCCGATGGGGAGGACACCGACGACCAGTTTTCAGCTGAGCTCGATAAACGGTAACCTTACCCGTATGGGCCATAAAACTGTACGAACCTGGGAAAGGCAACCTCGAGATGACGTAAGAAGGAAGATAATATTTGGCTATCCGCTTCGTCATTTTTTTCGAAGTAGTATAGCAGGGATGAGACTCAACGGGGAGAAAGCTTTCAGGAAGAGGACGGATGGACATCAACAGGGTGGGATTCGACATTTTCCGAAAGAAAGAAGGATGACCTCAGGAAAAATAGAGGAAGGAAACAGGAAGACTTTGGAAAAACAACCTCGGAAGAAAAAAGAGAGAGCTACAAAGGGAAACACCCACCGAAGGTCTTGCCAAAATCAGGGTTCCTGGATGCCGTTGTGAGGGTTGCCGGAAAACGCTCTGCAGTAGAATCCACCACCAGAAGAAGGAAAAAGACAAGAGAGAACTCTAGAGCAGATGAGAGCAAAAGAGAGGAGTGTGACAAGAAATGAGGCGAAAAGTGCTTGTATAGACTGAAGGCGGTAAGCAAAGCGTCATCATTATTGCCCCTCACAGGTGAAGAGACGCAATTAACACAACCGACATAACCACCCACCCTTCATCAATAGCCACGTGTAAGCTGATGCGAGAAACGAGGGCACACCCCTGACAGCTAGCAAACCTATATAACGCTTCCCAAAGCAACATGCCCGTCTGAATGAGAAGGCGAAAAGATTGCACACCTCTGATGAAGGCCTCGACAGAAGCGCTAGGAACATCCCTCGAACTTCAAAGAATTCCTAAGAGCCTCCCAAACTGAAGATGCATCTTTGGATTTTCCGAGGGCGGGCATATGATAGTCGAAGGGCACTCGCCCCCGAAGGATCCCGCGTGTATACAACATCCTAGGCCAACGCATCACCTTTGACCGAGAATAGACGATCAGACCTCAGCAAAGAAAGGGCCTCAAGCACCCTCGGGCAAGCAGGATAAATGCCACCTTCGGGGGACACGTTAGACCTACTTCGGTTGTAAAAGGTCATCACTCCTCCTAAAGATAACCTCAGAATGGCTCAACGTGCCCAAGCCCACCTTTGGCCATTCTCCGGACCACCTTCAGAACATATCCTCTAAAGTATTAACACTAAGGACCTGAACCTAACCTCGGGAAAGTCCATCTGAAGGCGTCTCATATAAAACAAAGGACCTCCCTCCGAAGACGTTCACTTCCCCGAGGTACCCCTAGGCCTCGTGGGAACTCGGTCAACTAGAAAGGCCACATGGGCATACGATTAGACAGCTCAGGGGTCTCTGACACACCATACTCATACGGCTCTCGACATGCCACCCCTAGACACTCTTTGACATGCTGTTCTAGAGCGGTGCAGACTTTCGGCTGAACGGCCTATGGTCGGCCAAAAGCCCCCTAAGGATACGAAGCGCATCCAGCCGAACACGTGTCATGATCTGGGCAGCTTGTGGCAAACTATCTACCTCCTATAAATATTCAGGAGGCGCCATAGGTAATGGGGTTTTCTCCACAAGGCACTCTCTACTCCCTTTGCCTATCCTTCACCCCCAAATATTGACCTGGGCGTCGGAGATTCCTCCCAAAAAAAACATCCCGAGGACCTCCTAACCCTTGCTGTTTGTGTCTTCTAGGTGGTCCTCCCAGAGCACATTCTTTCTGGACGTCCCTCCACCAGCGAAGGTTCCTGCCACCTTCATCATGACACACAGTGGAGATGTTGATGGGCATTAGTTTCCCTAACATGGTGTGCCCATCTGAAGGGCCTTCCCTAGTAGCCCTCAGGGATAAATCTTCGTCCGAATAGCTCCTACACCTCCGAAGGGGTCTTACGAAGAAACAACAAATATGGTTAAGGATCCTCCGAAAAATAGGACTCACACACATCCGTACCCTCCAGCCGGAACTGCCTATAGCGAACTGGAGATACTTCCCTCTGAAGGTGTGGACCAGATCTAGCCGAACATGTCTCATTATCTAGATAAGATGTGTAAAACAGCTTTTCCCTCCACCCTCCTATAAATACTTAGGAAGGTCCTTGGTAAGAAAAAGGGGGACTCTATCTCTTTCCTACTTTTTGCTCTTATCGTTAGTGTTGTGCCCAAAAGCCAATCATGACATGATTGTATTTTTGCACATTGAGTAATGATATTTTATTAAGGCTTTAATCCAGTAATTATGTTTGTTGTGTTGTTTTTGTGTAACGTAATAAACATAATTGCAACCTTAGAATAATTATATTCTCAAATGTCCTTGGTCTAGTATTATTGTGGAGTGGGTTACAATAATACATAACGACTAGCATATGTGGAGACTAATATGAGATATGTAGTCTACATATGGGTACAAGTTGGAGAACTTGTTATCGGACCGAGCCACCATGAGAACGCTACATGGATCGTTATATGAGTGTCATAAGTGATTCTCATAGTGATCATGGTATATATTGTCCTTTGACCTAAGATCATCAAGGTTCCCTACATGTGAGTCACATACTTTGATACTTCCCTTTGCAGCTCGTAACTGAGTGAACTTGAAGGAGGTCATTGGGTATGTCACATATCATGTGAAGGGTTTTCTATGATCAAGCTGGGATTTGTCCCTCCTATGTAACAGGAGTGATATCTTCAGGCCCCTTGATAGAGTGAGACTTAAAAAATGCATGGCCATACTTGGATGAGTTGATATATGATATCAATGTCATCAGTTTAAGTTAGTGTACTCGGTAATCAAGAAACCAAAGATTGGGGCATACAAGAGTGAGACATTCCATGTTGATAGCCAAACGCTATCGCCTCTATCTGGCCGAACTCCCTGCCACAAGAATGGCTAGAAGAAGCTGGCGCTACCCGAGAAAAGGTGTGATCATGCACCTCGGGAGATAGCCGAAGAGCTCCGAGCCCGGCACGCCAGGAAAACCCGAGGACACTATTTGCCCCCCAAAGGTTGTGAACAGATCGCCTTCGGAAAAGCGGCACCAGACATAGCGAGCCGAACATGATATCCCCGAAGGCGGAACTCCCTGAAACTGGGAACCCCCGAACTGAGGGCTTGTTTCCCGAAGAGGCTCTGTCCGTACCAAAGGACGACCTCACCCAGGGACCTCGGGAGTACGGCAGGAGCATTTATGGAAGCATTTAAGGAAGCCTCTGACACGNGACTTGGGCGTCGGAGGCTCCCCCCCGAAAAAACACTCCGGGGGCCTCCTAACCCTTTGTTTCTGAGCTTTCAGGCACACTCCCTTGGGCGATCCATCCTCCAAGCGTTCTTCCTCCCAGAAGTCTCTCCACCAGTCACCATGACTATAAACGATGAGGCTCCACGCCATCACATGTCTTGTGCTTAGTCTTCACATCTTGGACAAAAGGACAATCGCATATATAGGTAATGATCATAAAGGTTTAGTCAAATCACCGACAATCTTGTCACTTGGGCAACAATGATGTGTTGCTAGACACCGCTCATTGCTTATGATCATAATTGTGATTTGTGATCATTGCCAACATTGTAAGAGCCTATTAGGTCGCACACATAGAGCTATTTGGATTATTGGAGTGCATGGGCTAATTATTTGGGTTATGGATTCATAATAATTTTGTATTAATAATGGGCCCAAAAGTTGAGCCATTATTAATCCCGAAATTAAAGTCTAATTGGATTAGGGCTTTGAAACCCATTAGGCCTAGAAGTTTAGTCTCACTATAAATACAACTTGTAGTGAGAAATTCACAGCCTTGCCCTAGCCTGCCAAAAAGGACAGCCGCACTCTGTTTTGGCTATTCCTTGCAGGACTCAAGCTAGCACTACGAGCGAAAGAGAAACACATCTGCGGGACGTGGTGGAAGCGTGGTGATCCCGAGAGGCTCTTGTGGATACCATAGAGAGCTTGAACATGTCAATTGTTTAGGTTTTGTTATTTAACTCTACAGTTGGGTTAAATATCTCAACCAAAATTAGGTATGAAAATTTTTGAACATCCAGTTTACACTGTTTCACTTGGATCCTGGAAGGTTTCGGTTAAATTTCGATGCACTTGTTTGGCTCCTGAAACCCTACAGTGGTATCAGAGTTACTAGTAAAATCTTAAATTGGGATAGAATGTTGAATCGCATGATATTGTGTGTTTGGTTTCTTTCGGCCATGATTAATTAGATTAATTCATGCTGCATGAAACTGGAACTCATAATGAAACTGGGACCATCGCCCGCTCCCCAGCCAGTGAGACTGCCGTATATGAAGTGCCAAATTAATAAAAATTGGTTAATCAATGTGTGTAAATTGGCATGCATTTTTGTTAAATATGGTTTGGCATGTTATGCTAATTGGTGTTTGAAGCATGGTGCATGGTTATAGCCCTTGATTGGTTGTACTTGTAAATATGGCCAGTGAGTCGTGCCTTTTCTTGTTACTCTCATTGTACATTCTTGTCTCACCTTACCCCCCTTGAATGTAACTCAAGGTTTCTATTATTGATGTAATGGTACATTTTGGGATTGTCCAAGGTGGTACGTCCAAGTAGGTGGCAACAAAAGGGCAACTGAGAAAGGAGGAGAAGGAGCTTGTGAAGACCTTTTCTTTTATTAGGCTTTTATGATTTTCTCATTGGCTTGAGAATATCACATACTTTGGGCTATAATTATGTCACATTTACTTTCTTGTTAGCATGAGATGTATGTTTTATATTTGTATGTGATGCATGTATAAAACAACTAGAGATAACAAATTGGTGAGATCAAAAGAGAAATCCCTCAAAGCAATATTAAGTCATTAAATGTGATGCCTTTCAAATGTTGGCACTTGTCAAGACTTTGATCAACATTGGGTGGGTTTGCCAAAGCAAAGCACCTATGTTCATCTTGGTCAGGCGTGATGGGATAATAGTGATATCTAAATTACTAACTTTGGGTTTGACTTAACTAAGTCATGCTAATAGGATTAGGGACTTAGAGGCATAGAGTTAGGCTTAAGTTCATGAGATGAGCTTGGACAAGTGTTGTTCACCTAACTATCCGAGAGTTGTGTGAGATGTAATTGGCAAAGAGTTGCCTACATAAATAACTGTAACTTGAGAAAAAAGCCAAAGCTGACTCAGGTTGTGGTGAAATACGGATCTTGGCCCACTAGAATACCTTAGCGTAGAGGTGTTTCAAAATAATATCGAGGGTTATTATTTTGAGGAAAATAATGGGAGTATCATTTAATAAAAGTCCTTATTAAATGAATTAAAATACATGACTATTACACTGCATATTTACTATCGTAGATAACCATGGCACAAAACACATTGACACTTTCATTGCGATTGATCCTTGAGGAGGAAAAACTAAAGGGGACCAACTTCCTTAAATGGTACCGAAACATAAGGATAGTCCTCAAACAAGAAAGAAACTCTTATGTCCTAGAGCAGCCTATTCTGAATGAGCCTACTGCCACTGCTCCGAGAGCTAAAAAGCATGCTCACAAGAGGCATTCTGATGATGCTTTGGATGTTGCCTGCCTCAAGCTTATTACCATGGAATCTGAGCTTAAGAAGTAACATGAAAACATAGGGGCGTTCAATATGATCGAACATCTCAAAATGTTCTTCCAAAAGCAAGCTAGGCATGAGAGATTTGAGACCTCTAAGGCATTGTTTCAGTGCAAAATGTTTGAAGGAAGTCCCATGGGTCTTCATGTGCTCAAGATGATTGGGTATATTGAGAATCTTGAGAGTTTAGGATTTGCTCTTCAGAAATAGTTGGCTATTGATGTAGTCTTCCAATTGTTGCCTGAAAGCTACAGTCAATTAATCGTGAACTATAACATGAACGACCTTGACAAGTCCTTTCTTGAATTGCTCAACATGTTGAGAACTTCTGAGCAAAAACCTTAAGATGGCTAAGCCCATTTTGATGGTTTAAAAGGGCAAAGGAAAGGGAAAAGCCAACAAGAAGAAGGAAAAAACTAAAGGAAAGTCCAATGCTAATTCTTCTTCAGCTGCACTTAAACCAAAGGGTGGTGTGGCAAAGGAAGGGGAGTGCTTCCATTGTAAGCAACCTAGAGACTGGAAGCACAACTACAAGCTCTATCTTGAAGAGCTTGCTAAGGAGAAGGGAAGTAAGACTTCCACTTCAGGTATTTTTGTTATAGAGGCTAACTTTTCTACTTCCTCATCTTGGGTATTGGATACTAGATGTGTGATAGCCGAAGTGCCCAATGCCTTCCGGACCCCCAGACTCCAACAAAGTACCAACTTTGGCAGAGAAACTACCTACCACGGAAAGAAGGATGTTCGACCTCCCTAATCCGACCTCGGCAATCCTCCGTTCTAGGAAACAACAGTGCCAACCTCAAGAGGACGATTAAACCATCCTCGGAAGTGGGGGTATCCCTAAGAAAGACCACCTTCGGGAAACATTCTCCTGTGATACTAAAGTAACCTCGGAACGTATGACAAGAGCAATTAACTAACCTCTGACACATCCCTGACACGCCGCCCCCAGAAACGTTCTGACATGCCGCTTGCAGAAACACCCTAGCACGCCACTCTCGGGTTCCTAGGCTCCTAGCCAGGCGGCCTATGATCGGCTGGGTGTCCCCTTGTTCCACGAAGACATGGATTGCATCCCACCAAACACGTGTCATGATTTGGGATGGCCCCATAAGGAGAACTACTACTGTTCACTCCTCTATAGATACTCGGTAAACACCCCAGGTAAAAAGGGAGAGCACTAGAGACCATACTTCTCCACTCTCTATCACCTCCATATCTCTTGGGTATTGACTTGGGCGTCGGAGGCTCCTCCCCAGAAACACAGTTCGGGAACCTCCTAACCTCTATTTGCCAAACATTTCAGGTACCCTCCCTTGGGAAATCTCCCCCTCAGGCGCTCTCTTCCACCGGAAGCCCCCTCGCTCTTACCATGTCACATGACGAAACTACTGTCGGGCACCATTTGGCGCTGTCTGTGGGAACTCTTTCCCATGTCGCCATCGTAGAGACTCGACACTCAAAGAACAAAGGGATTCCAAGATCCCCCCTTACGCCCGAGGCTTAGCCGATGACCACTCCGCCTGTGGCAGAGACTTCTGTGCTGGAGGATGACCGCCCTATAACGGTGACGATGGGCTTCCTACATGACTTCCAATGCTCCATCGTCACTGAAATGACCCAACAGCTTGATCAAAGGTTGCCCCAACCTCCTCTGGTCCGAATGGCCTCGCCCCCGGCTGCTTGTCGGGAAAGGAGTTCGAGGTCCACCCACCGAAGTTATGGGAGCGGGGGCTCCCTTGATGCCTCCTCAACAAAAAATGAACCCGTTGAGGTACAGCCTACCAGGATGGGAGCCCCAAAAGAGACTATGGCCTTCTGCCAACAGAATGCGTCCCCCTACCGAAGGTCCCCATCTCCTCCCCGCCGAAGTAGCTCCCCAAGGAGAAGGAGGAATTTGCCATTACCGGCGAACACGTGGCAGCAGGGAGAAGTCAACACGGCTGTCCTTATGAAAAAAATCCTAGGGAGACAGGAGAAGGTCGAGGGACAGATCTCCCGAAAACCAATCTAGTCTAGGCTGTCTGACTCTTACACCGGAGAAGAGTCACCTTTCGTGTGCGAGGTGGTGGAGGCACCCATGCCCAGTGATTTCAGGGTACCTCGCCTAGAAACATATGACGGATGAAGTGACCCTCAGGCACACCTGATGATGTACAAGCGAAGGATGGTACTCCATGGTGCAGATGACGCTATGCTCTGTAAATGCTTTAAAGTAACACTTTCGGGTCTAGCAACGGCATGGTATAACTTTCTGGCCCACGGAAGGTTGCTAAGCTTTCAAGAGCTATCCACTGCCTTCACTCAGCAATTCATCGGTAGTAGACCAACTGCCAAAATGCCAGTACAAATGTTTGACATAGCTCAGCGAGGGCGGGAGACCATTCGTGACTACGTTGAGAGGTTTAACCGAGAAACACTGAGTGTGCCCGACTTTCAATTAGAAATTTGCATCCTCACAATGGTCAGAGGTCTTCGGATGGACTCCCAACTGTTCTACTAGTTTTCCAGAGACCCCTTAGAAACTCTTGGGGAGTTCTATAGGAAGGCCGAACAGCATATGATGGCCAAATAACTTAGGATAGGAGGACCCAAAGGAGAACACCCTCGCGCCGAAGGGCCCAGCCATCAGCTTCGACATCAGAACGAGGGAGAAAGGCCCTGAAAGCAGAGGGGAAAAGGCCCATGACATTCACCCCCTTGAACACCACGAGAGCTAGCATCCTTATGGCGCTAGAAAGGCATGGGACCAAAGGCCATGACCTCGGAAAAAAAAAGAAACATGAAGAAATTCTGTCAATTTCATCAGGACCATGGCCATGACATCGAAGATTGTTTCCAGCTGAAGAAATATATCGAGTCCCTAATCAAATAGGGTCAACTCCATTGATACTTACGGATGCCTTCCCCAAAAGGAAGAAAGGAAGAAGAAATGAGGGGGGACGACGAAGAATATGACTCGGACAGACGTCGGGACCAAAGTCCTCGAAAAAATCTGCCACCATCAGTAGGGGTTATCCAAACCATCACTACCGGAATACCCTCGGGTGAGAGAAAGAGGAAGATAAGAGAAATCTTCGTAATGGAGTATGGGAACTCACCAAGTAGACTCACTTGTAAAGATGGGTCTACAGTAAAGTTCCCCCACAATGATCCACTCCTTGTCATCGCAAGGATAGGAAATTGGGATGTCAAAAGGGTGCTCCACGATGATGGCTCAAACACCGATGTCATCTTTTCTCATCTACTGACTAAGTTAGGCATTCCGAGAAGCGATCTCAGCCCAGTCAGCTCCCCCACCTTCGGCGTCGGACCTTCCGAACTTCCAGTCCTCGGATACATCGACCTGCGTTTGAAGCTAAAAGGGGTCTCACCTCATAGCCAGGAAAAGTTAATTGCCTCCGACAGGACAAGATTTATAGTCATTGATGTGCCGTCAACTTACAACGCTATCCTCAGAAGGCAAACTCAGGGCAACTTTGACATTTTTTCGGACGTAAAGTACTTAACGGTCACCTTCGCTACCAAAGACGGAGACGCAGAGATCTTCATTGACCAAGCTGAAGTCAGAAAGTCTTCACAAGGGCCAGACAAAGCCCAGTAAAGATTCAAGTACAGACTTCGGCAAAAGAAAAAATGGTCTCGATGGATGGGGAAACAATAAAGGAGGAAAATGAAAGCCTCGAAAAAATAGAAACAGAGGATGTAGAGTTGATCCCTAGCTGGCTAGGGTCGACCCTAGCATAATTCACCACAATCATAGAGTGCAACCAAACGCCTGATCAGTTCAGCAGAAAAAACGGAGTCTATCGGCTCACAAGAATTCCTTTGTTAAAGCTGAAGTTAATGGCCTAATTGAGGCCGGGGTAATAAGAAAGGTAAAATACCCCGAATGGCTCAGCAACGTCAACATTGCCACGAAAGAGGGAAGTGAGAAGCTCCGAATGTGCATCGACTTCTGAAATTTGAATGACACCTGCCCGAAGGATTCTTACCCTTTGCCAGCCATAGATCAACTAGTAGATGCAACCGCCGAATATGGGCTTCTTAGCTTTGTAGATGCCTTCAGCAGATATCATCAAATTTGGATGAGCCCTGAAGATGAAGAAAAAATGGCCTTCATCACAGAGATAGGCACCTACTGCTACATTAGAATGCCCTTTGGGCTTAACAATGCAGGGGCCACCTATCAGAGGCTGATGAAGAAGGTATTTGGTTCACAATTTGGGAAAAACATGGAAGTATACGTTGATGATATGATACTCAAGAGCAAAATGCCTGGTAATCATATCACCGACCACACCGAAACCTTCCAATGACTTCGGGAGCACGACATATGTCTCAATCCCGAAAAATGTGTGTTCGGAGTAAGTGCAGGAAACTTTCTCGGGTTTATGGTATCAGAAAGGGGAATAGATGCCAACCCTGAAAAAGTCAAAGCCCTGCTAAATTTTCGAACACCTACATCCATCAAAGACATACAAAGGCTTACTGGAAGAATCACCTCCCTTAGTAGATTCATCTCCGGTACGGCGACTGATGTCGTCCATTTATCAAAGTACTCACCAAAGTCCCCAAGGGCGATGACACCTCCGGGACCCAGGAGCATCCATGGAGCACAAAATGCCAAAAAGCTTGGGATGAGCTTAGAAGCTACCTGACCCACCTGCCAACACTACGGCAACCTCGGGATGGAGAGCCTCTCATCCTCTACCTCGTGGTCACTGAAAAAACAGTGAGTTCAGTCCTAGTAAAAGAAGAAGGTGGGAGGCAAAGGCCGGTATATTATGTAAGGAAGTCCCTACATGGTGCCGAGACCAGATACCCATTGCTCCAAAAAGCTATCTACGCCTTAGTACTCACAGGTAGAAGATTGCGACCCTACTTTCAAGGACACGCCATCACCATCCGAAGTAACCTGCCCCTACGCGATATAATGAAAAAAGTGGAGCATTCGGGAAGATTATCAAAATGGTGCATCGAACTCGGAGAATATGACATTACTTACAAACCTAGAAGGGCAATAAAGGCCCAGGCACTGGCAGACTTCATTGCCGAAATCCTTGAGATTGAAAATGCTAAAGCTGTTGTGGAGGATCGAACAGCGGTTGATCCAGAATGGAAGCTCTTTATCGATAGAGCGTTAGGCGCTGAGCATCAGGGAGCTAGAATAGTCCTTCTGGGCCCGAAGGCATGGAAGCCTCTAAAGCAATCAAGTTCAGTTTTAATGTTACCAATAACATCGCCGGGTATGAGGCCCTCATAGCCGGACTAAAGATGGCCAAAAAAGTCAGCGTAAAAAACCTTAGGGCCCACAGTTAATAGTCTAGCAAGCGAAGGGAGTGTACGTGGCAAAGGATCCAACCTTGGCAAAATATCACGACCTTGTCCAGAAACTCATTGGAGATTTTGACTCGGTACACATAAAGAACGTGCCCCGAAGTGATAATACCCAAGCTGACGCCTTGGCCTGTTAGTATTGTGCCCAAAAGCCAATCATGAGATGATTGTATTTTTGCACATTGAGTCATGATATTTTATTGAGGCATTAATCCAGCAATTATGTTTGTTGTTTTGTTTCTGCGTAACGTAATAAGCATAACTGTAGCCCTAGAATAATGATATTCTGAAACGTCCCTAGTCTAGTATTATTGTGGAGCGGGTTGCAATAATACATAATGACTAGCATATGTGGAGACTAATATGAGATATCTAGTCTACATATGGGTACAAGTTGGAGAACTTGTGTACTGGACCGACCCACCATGAGAACACTTCATGGATCGTTATATGAGTGTCATAAGTGATTCTCATAGTGATCATGGTATATGTAGTCCTTCGACCTAAGATCAGCAAGGTTCCCTACATGTGAGTCACATACTTTGATACTTTCCTTTGTTGCTCGTAACTGAGTGAACTTGAAGGAGGTCATTGGGTAT
>KK902743.1:25511-38108 GCA_000696445.1 Aquilaria agallochum | reverse complement strand
GCCATCATTGTGCACTTCACACTAGGTCACAAAACCTTCAATAAGTGCACTCCCCTCAATAAGCTTGGTTCATCAAGCTCATGGCTCTCTTCCAAGCTTATCCATAGCTCCATGGATGTTTGAAAATACAGAAAATAACCCATGAGAGCAAGAGAACCCTTACGTTGATGGGTATGCTGAAATTGGAGCTTGATCCTAGGTGCACTCAAGTCTTAGCACTACATAGCTTCCAATTGCCCTTTCTTGCTTTCTTTTGCCTTCAATTTCAATCAATTGCAAGTTTGAAGGTGTGGTGGCTATGGAAGAAGTATGGCTGTGTTCTTGGGCTGGAGGAGGATGAAAATGAGAGAGGGATAAGTGATTTGTCCACTTAAATGGCCTTAAATGAGCTTAAAGGCTCAAAACACACTTAACAAGCTTAAGCTTGCTTTATGTCATTTTCTTTCTCACTAATTATGGTTTCTTTGTCTTAAACTCATTGGTACACATGTGCCCAACATTTTTAACTAATTATCAAGTCATGGCTGCCTCCCCCATGGTGGGATAACCCCACAATTCCACCCTTAGACTTAAGTCAAAGCTTGAACACCTTAACGTTTACACTAGGACATTTAGGTCCTTATTGCCTTTAGTGTTTCCTTTGTCTAAACTTGTCTTCCATGAGTAATTTGTTCCGCCAATAGCACTTTCGTTCCATTCATATCCTTCCCATAACTCTCCAAGTCTCTTTCTTGAGAGTTTTGCAATTGAGTACCCAAATTTCCAAACCTTACAAAAAAGTCCATAGGTTGCTTGACAAACAAGCAATCCTTAAGGCCTTTCCTGGGGGCCAAGTTACCAACTTGGAACACTTTTAAGGAGGTTTTGATCATGTCTTTTACCCCCCACACTTCAATCACTATGGTGAGAATTACACAATATAATGATTTTTAGCCATTATGACACACTTGTAATTCTCCCAATTTGTGAGGTGCTAACACGACGTCTGTCAGAATCATAGTCCTCCTTGTCCCCCCTTCTTTGTTCTTCCTTGCTTCCTTTCGGAGAAGGCATCCACAAGTACCGGCAAAGTTGGCCCTGCTTTATTAGAGACTCAATGTACTTTCTTAGCTGGAAGCAGTGTTCAGTGTCATGGCCATGATCTCGGTGGAATTGGCAAACCTTCTTCATGTTCTTCTTGTTTTCCAAAGTCATGGCCTTTGGCCTTGGAACTGTAGTCCCTTGTCTTTCTAAGGCCGTGAGGATGCTGGCCCTTGTGGCGTTCAGGGGAGTGAACATCATTGGCCTTTTACCCCTTTGTTTTTGGGGCCTTCCTCCAACCTCATTCTGGTGACGAGGCTGGTGGCTTAGTCCTTCGAGTCGAGGTTGTTCCACCTTAGGTCCTCCCATTCTGAGTTCTTCGGCCGTCATATGCTATTCGGCCCTTCCATAGAACTCCCCGAGAGTGTCTAGGGGGTCCTTGGAGAACTCATAAAAGAGTAGGGAGTCTCTCCGAAGTCCTCTTATCATTGCAAAGATGTGAATTTCAGGCCAAAAGTCGGGCACACTCAGTGCTTCTCGGTTGAACCTTTCAATGTAGTCGTGAATGGTTTCCCCACTTCGCTGTGCTATGTCAAATATCTGTACCGGCATCTTGGCTGTTGGCCTGCTGCCAATAAACTGCTGGGTAAAGGCAGTAGACAGCTCCTAGAAACTTAGCAAGGTCCTGTGGGCCAGGGACTTATACCATGCCATTTTTGGACCGGAGAGGGTCACCTCGAAACATTTGCAGAGGGTTGCGTCATCTGCGCTGTGGAGCACCATGCTTCGCTTGTACTTTGTCAGGTGCACCTGGGGGTCACTACACCCATCGTAGGTTTCCAAGCGTGGCACCCTGAAGTCACTAGGCATGGGCGCCTCCACCACTTCCCGTACAAAGGGTGACTCTTCTCCGGTATAAGTGTCGGACAACCTTGACCAGACTGGTTTTCGGGAGATCTGCCTATAAACCTTTTCCAGTCTTCCAAGGATCTTCTCCATGAGGGTAGCTGTGTTAGCTTCCCCTTGCTGCCTGGTGGTCGTCGGCAATGGCGAACTTCTTCTCTTTCTCGGAGAGTAACTTCGGCGGAGAGGAGACTAGCACCTTCGGTACAGGGATGGGCTCCGCCGACAGGAGGCCCTAGTTTCTTTTGGGGCTCTTTCTCTGGTGGGTCGCGCCCTAAAAGGCATGTCCTCCATAGAATATGCATCGAGAGAGTCCTCACACCTGGAACTCTGGTGGGTGGACCTTGAACTTCTCTCCTGGCGCACTGCCGATGGGGAGGCCCTTCGGATCGGAGGATGCTGGGACCACCTCTGCTCGAGTTGCTGAGTCATTTCAGCGACGATGAAGTGTTGGAAGTCTCGTAAAAAGCCTAACAACACTGGTAAAGAGCGGTCGTCTTCCGGTGCAGAAGTTTTTGCAGTGGGCTGCTTGGTTGCCGGCTGAGCCTCCGGTGTAGAGGGGGACTTCCGGAGCCCCTTGTCTTTTGAACGCCAAGTCTCTACGACGGCAACCTGGGAAATGGTCCCCACAAACGGCACCAAATGATGGCCTTTGGCATCATCATCGTGCAACATGGTGAGCCCGGAGCCGGAACTTCCAGTGGAAGGACGCTTGAATAAGGGACCTCCGGTGCGAGAAGGACTACAAGGACTCAGAAAAAGCAAGGGTTAAGAGCTCCCTTGAGTGTTTTTTCGGGGGAGGAGTCTCCGACGCCCAAGTCAGTGTTTGAAGGTGGGGGGTAAGTATGGAGCAGAGAGATTCTTCCTTGGAGAGGGAGGGATCCTCTTACCTGGGACATTTCTTGAATATTTATATGGAGGTGAATAGGAGAAGTACGTTTGCCATAGCCTGCCCAGATCGTGACACGTGTTCGGTCGGATGCGGTCCATACTTTCGGGAGAGGAGGAGCCTCTAGCTGACCATAGACCAACTTGCCAGTAGTCTAGGTCATACAAGGGCGGCGTGTCGGGGGCTGTACGAGTACAGTGTGTCTGAGCGTGTCTGAGGCCGATGTGTCGGGGACTGTACGAGTACAGTGTGTCAGAGACTCATCAGCCATTTCGTCGTACGCCCATGTGGCCCTTTTGGGGGACCGAACTCTTTCATGGTACAGAGCTCGTTCGTGGAGGTGAGCTCCTCTAGAGGGAGGTCCTTTGTTTTTACAAAGCACCTTCGGTTGGGCTTTCCCGAGGTCAGGCTCGGGTACCTGATGTGGCACTTCATGAGCGCGCCCCGGGGGTTGCCCAGAGAGTATCCGGAGGTGGTTTTGGCCATGTGAGGTCAGCGCGAGGTCACCCTTGGGAAGGGCGGTGACTCCTTCATCACCGAAGTTGGTCCCATGGGTTTCCTGAGTGGTAGCGCCTATCCGGCTTGTCCGAGAGTGCTACGGCCCTCTTTTTCCCGGGGTTTTGTCGTGTCTGCTTCGACCAGAGGTGGCGCACACATGTGAAGTCCTTCGGGGGTGATAGCCCTTCGGCTATCACGCACAGAGCCCACGTAGGTTTGGTAGGATTCAGTGTGAGCCCGAGAGATGTGGATTTCTCATGACTCACACTAGCGATGTGATGCTCATGGATCAAGATGAGCCCACAACATACCAACAAACTATGTCAGGGCCTAACTCTGAGTAGTGGCTATTGACCATAAAATCCGAGATGGAATCCATGTATGAAAACCAAGTATTGACTTTGGTTGATCCACCTAAAGGGGTAAAACCTAGAAGGTTCAAATGGGTTTTCAAGAATAAAACTGACATGGATGGTAATGTGATTACCTTTAAGGGATGATTGGTTGCAAAAGGTTTCAAGCAAATTCACAGTATTGACTATGATGAAAGTTTTTCACCAGTTACCATGCTGAAGTCCATCCAAATTTTGTTGGCTATTACTACACACTATGATTATGAGATATGGCAAATGGATGTCAAAATTGCATTCCTAAACGGAAAGTTAGTTAAGGATGTGTACATGACACAGCCTGAGCGTTTTGTCACTCCTGAGAATGCCAATAAACTGTGAAAGTTGTAGAGGTCCATTTATGGACTGAAGCAAGCTTTTCGAAGTTGGAATCTTAGTTTTGATGAAGCAATCAAAGAATTTGGTTTTATCAGAAATGAAGATAAACCTTGTGTCTACAAGAAAGTTAGTGAGAGTGCTATTAAACCTTGTGTCTACAAGAAAGTTAGTGAGAGTGCTATTGTCTTCTTGGTGTTGTATGTAGATGACATAATACTCATTGGGAATGATGTTCTTGAGCTATAATCTATAAAGACTTTTCTAGAGAAATGTTTCTCTATGAAGAATGTCACACCCCACATAGGCCCCAGCCTGTGCACTCTCAGTGCCACTCACCATTTCTACCCAAGAGTTATTTAAACACTCTTATGTTCAGGTGTTATTAACCACCTTTTATTTTGGCTATTGTTTGTTAGGTAGTTTGAGTCTTATTTTCTTAAGCTAAGAGCTTGGGAGGTGCCCCAGGAGGCTTGTAAGTTGATTAGAACAGTTACTTGCAGCTTAAGTAAGGCCCAACCACTAACTTGCAACTCAAGGCAAGGCTATAAATCTGTAACTTGCAATACAAGAATGACATACACTTAATCTGTTAAGTGTCTAGGATGTGTGCTCATCAAGTGTGCTACTCCAATGCATGTCAACCAAGAAGCCCATCTCATCAAGTTTTAGAAATCAATTTTCATGTTCATGAACATTTGGTCAAGTAAGGAACACAAGAGATTCCATACATCAATACTCATCCTTCCATATAACATAGCATAACTTGGCATTCAAGCATCCAAAATACTTACACAAAACCATAATTCAACCGAGGTTAATATACACAAAAGTAGCCTACATACAAGTACTACTAACTTGGCAGCATACCAAGAGTACCCATTGTCCAAAATCAGCGAAAGTTATGCATTACATTCAAGTTTACCTATAGTACCCGAGAAGGATCTTAAAGACTACATACATGACCATAGTCTGAAGTACTAAACCTATGATCAAGTTCATAGTCATAAAGGCAAACCGCCACACCAAAGCCCAAGAACACACATCCATCTCCTCTACTAGACAAGTCCCACAATCTAATCACAGCCTGCAAAACTTGTACCATAAGTTTTGGGCATAAACCATAAACATAAGACTTGTAAGAATAATTCAATTAAGCCAAGTACAACATTGGCACATACCTTAAGCACAAAAGCACCAGTAGCACACAAAAGCTAGCAACTCAAGCAAAACTACTGAAGCTGAATATCCTTTCCTGAAACAAGAAATATATATGGGCAATGAGTAACAATTACTCAGTAAGATTCACAACCGATCATATTTGCTCTATTTAGTTAGGTCCAAGACTTAACCTCTACTAGCTTACTTATCCTGCATGAAAAACATTGAAAACACAAGAACACAATATACACATATAGTAACCGAGACATAATAAGCATAATTAAGCTACCTACAATTGGTTAGCACACACAAACAAACAATCAAGCACACAACTCACACACACACCACAATGATCATTCGGCCGAAACCCAAGCATGTGCCCTTGTGCACTATTGCACATACTTCTTCAGAACTTTAGTCCACCATCCACTAGAGCTCCAAAACTCCTAGCAAGTTGGCCTTACTCACTAGAGTTTCTAGCATATGCCCATATTTGATTAGCTAACCAATTCATAAAACCGAATCACCTCAATAATGCCCATCAAGTAACTAAGGTCATTTAGCACACTTAACCATCACTTAGTCATTCTAACTACTTGAATCATGGCACATTACCAAGCAAACAAGTAATCCATGAACCATACCTTTCCAACCAAAGCTTGAGTCTCCTCGGTTGGTGCATGAACATCCAAGTTCAACTTGAGCTTCCAAACCAAAATTACCTCAAATACAAAGCTTAAGCTTTTGGTTATAATTAAGCATCCAAAACTGAAACCACTCTTCCAAACTAAGGTTGCTAAGCACAACAATGCCTTCAATTAGCTATCATAATCACTTGATCATGGATTATTACCAAGAAAACAAGTGAATTTATGAATCTATACCTCAAGAACTAGCTTGAATGTCTTGGCCTCCATTTGTAACTTCAAAAACCAAACTTCAACTTGAGCTTCTTGGTCACCTAAGGCTGGAAGTGAGTAACCAAGCTCGCTTCTTGCTTTCAAGCTTTAATTGCACCACAATTTGGCATCAATTTGGCAGTAAACATTCAAGAACGCCAAGGACCATTTTCAGTTTCTGCTATCAAAACAAAACACACACAATGGCCTTCATCATGACCGAAAATGCTAATTTAATTCCTTAATGGGAGACATGGGCAGCCGGCCATGGACACATGTCCAAAAATTGGCTTAATGCTCCACTTAACCTTATAGTAGTTTGCATGGTTCATTTAGCCCTTCAAGGATCCATGGCTCAATTTTAGTCACTAAAACACATGTTCATTTCGACATTAACATTGTTTCATGGCCTACATTGCCAAGCATTATTTAAAATGGAAGAAAATGGCCATTATCCCATGCATGTTTCAGCCAAGTACCAAGACAATTACTAATTAAACAAACCAAAGAAATGATGGCTTAAATCCTTGGTGGGGGACAAGGCTTGACCGGCCATAAAAAGTCACCAAAAGTTGGTCTAATGTTCCACTAGTCCCCATACAAATTTGCATGGCCGAAAGTTCTCATTCATGATTTGTGGTTTCACTTGCATCGCTAGTGCAAGTGTGCATTGTAGTCCTCCAACTTTATTTCACACCAAAGACATCATAGTCTAGTTTTCCATGTGCATTTTGAACCCAAATTTCACTGGTTTTATACACACACCTTTATTCACCTTGTCAATCAAGTCCCTCATTTTTTATTGGTGTTTTCCCTATATTCTTGGCCTAAGCCAAGTACTAAGGGATGGTCCTAACAATTCCTCCCCCCTTAAAGAATTTGGTCCTCCAAATTCTTCACCAATCTAGAGTATAGCTGAGGGTACTTGTTGGTAATTTCGTGTTCCACTTCCCAGGTTGCCTCTTCAGGAGTACGGTTACTCCACTGAACTTTAATCATAGAGATCCGCCTGCTCCTCAATTTTCTGGTATCTCTTGCCAGGAACTGAGTTGGCTCTTCCTCATATGAAAAGTTTGGTGTCACAGTTGCACTAGCAGGTATCTCTATTTGCTTGGAAGTTGGAACATATTTCTTGAGTAAGCTCACATGAAACACAACATGTATGTTACCAAGTTCTTGTAGCAAATCCAGCTGATAAGCCACATTTCCAATCCTGGCCAATATTTGAAATGGCCCTACATATTCGGGTGCTAGTTTTCCTTTCCAAATCTGATTATACCCTTCATGGGAGAAACCTTGAGCCACACCCAGTCTCCTTCCTGGAATTCCAAGTCTCTTCTCCGTTTTAGGTTGGCATAGGCTTGTTGTCTATCATTTGCAGTCTTGATCCTAGTTTGGATCAATTTTATTTTCTCTATAGTCTTTGTAATAATGTCTGGCCCCAACTCCAATTTGTCCTCTGGCTGATGCCAGCAATGAGGAGTAATACATCTTCTGCCATACAAGGATTCATAAGGAGCCATTCCTATCACTGAATGATAGCCATTATTATAACAAAACTCTATTAGTGGAAGATGTACATCCCACTCACCCTGGAAGTCAATTACACAGCACCTCAACATGTCTTCCAGAGTTTGTATAGTTCTTTCTGTCTGTCCATCCGTTTGTGGATGGTAAGCTGAACTAAACTTAAGCTTAGTGCCCAATGCCTGATGTAGGGACTTCCAAAACCTAGAAACAAACCTAGGATCCCTATTTGACACTATGTCATCAGGTACTTCATGCAATCTCACTATCTCTCCTATATAAAGTTGTGCTAGTTTGTCCAAAGAATTAGTAAGATTCATGGGAAGGAAATGTGCTCCCTTGGTCAATCTGTCGACAATGAACCATATGGCATTATGCTTCCTTCTAGTTAGTGGCATTCCCATTACAAAGTCCATTGATATGGATCCCCATTTTCTCTCAGGTATGGGCAATCTTTGCAGCTTCCCTCCTGGTCTCTAGTGTTCCACCTTTACTTGTTGGCACACTTCACAACTAGCTACATGTGTGCTAATATCCTTCTTTATGTATGGCCACCAAAAATATACTCTAAGAGTGTGATACATCTTTATGACCCCTGGATGCATGCTCAACTTACTAGAGTGAGCCTCTTCCAAAATTTGAATCCTCAGGTTGTCCTTTTTAGGCACATATAGCCTATTCTGAAGTATAGCATCCATTGTTTAAAGGAAAAACCTTGGTAAAGTTCTCCCTTTTTCTGCCTAGATATCAGTTCCATATTCTCATCACCAGCTTGAGCTTCTTTGATAAGCTCCTTCGATTCTAGTGTAATGGTGAGTACATTTAGTTGCTCACTTTCTTTGGCTAACCATTGACTTGCCAAGCAAGTAAGGCTCAGGCTTTTGGCCTTATGCTCAATTTCACCACGTTTGAGCACTCCAGTGTAGCTTCTGCTCAAAGCATCTGCCACTACATTCGCTTTCCCAGCTGTGTATTCAATTATATAGTCAAAATCCTTCAAATATTCCAACCACCTGCTTTATCTCATATTCAAGTCCTTTTGAGTAAAAAGGTATTTGAGACTTTTGTGGTCTGTAAAAACTTGGAATCTATTACCAAGAAGATAGTGTCTCCATTGCTTGGGGGCAAAGACCACTGCTGCCAACTCCAAGTCATGCACAGGATACTTCTTTTCATGTGGTCTTAGTTGTCTAGACCCAAAAGCAATGGCCTGCTTCTGCTGTATCAGGACACATCCTAGTCCTACATGAGATGCATCAGTATACACTTCATATTCCTTTTCAGGGTCTGGTAAGACTAATATAGGAGCTGTGGTCAGTCTGCTCTTAAGCTCTTGGAAGCTCTCCTCACATTTTGTTTCCCATACAAACTTCTTGTTCTTTCTGGTTAATTGAGTCGTAGGGGCTACTAAAACAGAAAATTTTGGCACAAATCTTCTGTAATAACCAGCCAACCTCAAGAAACTCCTGACTTCTCTCACATTCTGAGGCTGCTTCCAATCCAGGATTGACCTTACCTTTTCAGGATCCACGGCCAACCCTTGATCATTTATTACATGTCCTAAAAACCCAATTTCTTGAGTCCAGAATTTGCACTTACTCAGCTTTGCATAAAGCTTATGTTCTTGGATCAAGCCAAGCACTACTCTTACGTGTTCCTGATGAGTTTCCTCATCTTTAGAGTACACCAAAATATCATCTATGAATACTTCCACAAAGTGGTCTAGGTGTGCTTTAAACACCCTCTGCGTTAATTCTGTCATGCCCCAAATTGCCCCTGGCCCATATGGGCCCGATTATCAGAGTAGTACAATGGAAGTTATTCATACGGAAGGGACTTTATCAACTATTATGACCACCTATGGCATGACTCCAGGATCTATTCTGGTACTAGCTGGATAATTAATTACTTCCTAGGTGATGTTAGGGTGCTCTTTAGGTACAAGCTAGCACCTAAGTGGAATTTCTAGTGTTCCATTCACGATTTTACCCTACTTACATGCATACTTCATCACATGCATACTTTATTCCAATTCAACTTAAGCTTCTCCTATAATATCTTCACATGCTCGTTTCATCCAAGCTACATATAGCCATACACTTAATCCACTAAGAGCATCAGATATATGTCCATCAAGTGTACAATTTCAATGCATGGCAACCAAGAAGCCCATATTCCATTTAAAGTTTGAAAACCATCTTTCATATCCATGAGCATTCTGCCAAATCTAGTACACATAACACAATCATCCATTAAGACATTCCACCTGCATGAATTCAAGCATACTTCTCACATAATCATCCTTTAAAGTCATCAACATCATAAGTCATCATAATCATCCATCCAAGGCAAACATCATCACCATAAGTCATCCAGAGTTATGCATATCCATAATGAGCAGCAAGCATGCATTACCTACTTGGAAAACATACCAAGGATGCTACATATCTAAAATTAGCCAAGTTCAAGTTTTACAGACCAAGTTCTCATAACTACTCAAACATCAACTCATACTGACATGGAACACATTCCACCTTAATAGAACTTGTTCCCACAACTTCTAGATTGTATAAGCCTACACAAGTAAGCCCACAACATTAGCTTGATTCACAAGCAATCTATACCACATAAGTCACTTAGAATCATATGAATATATTGAGCAATACCATACACATAGGCAACCCTTTAACATATAAGAAAAAGTATTCCAATACTCTTAGCTTGATCTTTCAAGCAATCCTTTTTCCTACAAAAGTAGAAAAGGGTGGGTGAGTTATAAAACTCAGTAAGGATCCTGACGGCATCCAATGCCTAGTGAGGTAATTATCTCATGAATTTCAAAGTCATCATACGGCTTTTAAAGCCTAATTCTTGCGCCAAGAATGTAATGGCAATTATCCATGTTCCCACAAAGGGAAACACTAAAACAAGGAAAACACAGATATAGCACAATAACAATAGTAATAATAATTTGGGTCAGCATGCACAATCAATTCAAAGAAGCACACAACACAACACACACTTCCTCGTAATATCGTGTCCCGTGACACCGTGGGCATCGCAAGCATTAGCATTATTCCATGTCTCTAATCCCGGCATAACATCTATTATATTTTTTTTTATCTACTGAGTCATTAGCTTGGGACCGAGTTAGCCAAACTCGATGCCAAGACCCAAATGCTTGCATAACTACTCATGAGTAAACCATAGTTACCAAAGCAACACTACCTTGCCCACTATGCGCTTACGTGCCCAAATATTCACTAAGAGAGCATGATGAATCCTCACACAAAGTAACACAACCACTTATCCCGGCATGTACACCTATGGTCACTTGGTTCATTGACCATCACATAGGGGCACTAATACTCACAAACAAGGTCATGGAAATCACCATGCAAAAAGTGAGTATAGGGATCCTTACCACAATCTGTGTAACCTTTTGCTCATTGTCTTTGCTTTGCTTTGCTTTGTTTGTTGTTGGAACTTGTCTTTCCTTAATGGACCTCACTTAATGAGGTAAAGGCCCAAAACTTAACCTTTCTTGGTTATTACCCTTTGTCCAAGTCTCAAGTCAATATAGCCAATTTAGCCAATGTAGAAGATTAGGAACACTATGTGATGCCGCCCAGTAGTGTGGACCAGCATCTCCACTGTGTGCAACGGTCAGGACAGCACGGGGTCCTGGAGGTGCGGATTAGTTTAGAAGGAAGGCGTCCAGGGTGGATCACCTTAAGTGATGGCCGCCAGCTTCTTGGTCCCGTGGTAGGTGAGAACGGGAGGTACCTCCGGTGTAGGAAAGAGCCCGTAACAATGATTCTTCAGGGGGACCTAGCTAAAACACTCAGAAAACAGGGGTTAGGAGGCCACTGGGGTGGTTTTCTAGGGGGGAACCTCCGACGCCCAAGTCAATGCTTAGAGAGAGAGAGGGACGTAGTAATAAGCATAAGAGATGCTTGCCTGGTGTGTCTTTCTGAGGGATGAAGGGAGAGTTTTCAGGCGGAGAGAAGAGAGCGCCTTCTATTTTCCGACCTCTCTCAGCCCCTTTTTCGCAGAGAAGAGTCTCTTTCCTCCGGAGAGTCCCCTTTTCTCTCTAGAGGAAAGCTAGGCCCCCTTTTCCTGTGATGATTTCCCTTGTATAAAAGGATGAAGGTGACCCCTTCAGATGATGACATGTGTATGGCATGTGTATGGTTGGATGGTGTTCGTATTCCTGGGCGTGGGGGCCCCTAGCCACTTACAGCCTCCTTGGGCCGCGAGCTGTAGCCCTTCGTGTCAGGACATTAGACTGGGACAGTGTGCCAAAGTGTGTCTAAAGGTGGCTTGTCAGAGACGTATGTGAGCGGAGTGTCAGAGACTCCTTGATAGCTCTTGCCGTACAACCGAGGTCCCTTTGGTTGATGTCTCACTTTAGGCTGAGGAGCCTTATTTCAGAGTCAGGTCGGAACTTCGGTGTATCCGTCTTTGGGGGCCCTTCTCCCTTGGAGGGTGACTAGTCCTTCTCCCCCAAAGCTGGTCCGACCACCTTCCTGAAGGAGGCGTTGCACTGGCTACCGAAGTTGGAATTGGTGAGCTACCGAGGTCGTGTGCCTCAGGTGTCTGGCTCTCTCTTTTCCGTGGTCGGTGGGTAAACAGGGCGATAGCACTTCGGCTATCACATGCCCCCCTTGGAAAGTCGAAGTGAACACTTCGGCAAGTAGCTTTTCCGGCGTCTTTCTATCGCTCAATTGGCAGTTTTTGACAGGACGACCTCGTGGACTCCCGGAGGCCCACATAGTAGTATGTCCGATATCGGTCGAGCAGAGCGGCCTGGAGCCTTGAACCCTGGACCTTATGGATTTACACTCGGAGTATGACGTCGGCTGAGGAGGCACTTCGCCACCTAGGTGATGAGCCTTGTTCGGATAGGTGTCATCTATCCGCCCTTTGCTGTTCTTGAGATTCCCAACTTGTTCACTTTTCCCGCCATAGGCTA